>NC_059635.1:12252329-12379829 GCF_020424385.1 Procambarus clarkii
TGGGAGTTCTTCTACTCCCCGAGCCCGGCCCGAGGCCAGGCTTGACTTGTGAGAGTTTGGTCCACCAGGCTGTTGCTTGGAGCGGCCCGCAGCAGGCCCACATACCCACCACAGCGCGGTTGGTCCGGCAATATTGGCATGCCAGTGTATGAATGGGAGCCGAGTATGAGAGAGTATAGCAAGACACAGGAAATATACAGGGATACCAGCAGTGTATGCTGTGTTCTCTAAGAGGTTCTGGTAATAATGAGAACCTGGGCGAAAGCTTTAAGAGGAAAGAGAACATTGTTGTTCTGGAGCAGCAGTGGCGGCTCCAGGAGTACCAGCACCACCAGCAGCAGCAGCAGCAGCAGCAGCAGCAGCAGCAGCAGCAGCGGCGGCGGCGGCGGCGGCGGCAGGAACTGCTGCTGCAGGGACTACCAGGAGCGGTAACAGCAGCAGCAGCAGTAGGCGGAGCGGCGGCGGGGCAGCAGAAGTTGCAGCAGCAGGCGCAGAGAGAGGAATCAATACGGTCCGTCGGGTGGAGGTCCCTGCATGGGCGTGCTGCTCTGCCTTAACTAAACTGAGAACTGCCACTTTGGGGTTTACACTTCATCTGCCCCACACGCCCACGCACACATGCACACGCAACATCTACGCATCGCGCGCCCTCACCTTGATAGACACACTTGTCATCTCACTTGAGAAACTTGTGTTATAAGATATAAAATTCCTTAAGATTGTATCTGCCTTATTTACACTTAGTGAAATGCTCTGTATGCTTAAAGATGTTTATAAGAGAGAGAGATTGTTGTTTTCTCTCTCTGGGGTTGAGCTTCAGTTCTTGGGAGACCTGCCCTGTACTTAAAATTGGTGTACAAGTTTTCGAGGGCCTACCTTGAGGCTACCTTGAGGTGCTTCCGGGGCTTAGTGTCCCCGCGGCCCGGTCGTCGACCAGGCCTCCTGGTTGCTGGCCTATTGACTTGTACATTTGAAGCAGTGTATGAAGCTGTGACTCCCACTGCTTCACTTGTTAGTTGATTCGGTTTATTCATTATTCTGAAGCTGAAGCAAATATTTGTAGTATCGTTAGGGGAATAGGAGGGAATTGTCAGGGCAAAGCACCAAGCCATTACGACTATATAGCACTGGGAAGGGATAAGGATTTGGGATGGGACCGGGGAGGAAGGAATGGTGCCCCAACCACTTGGACGGTCGGGGATTGAACGCCGACCTGCATGAAGTGAGACCCGTCGCTCTACCGTCCAGCCCAAGTGGCTAGGATGATTAGTTTAACTAGTGTGTCCTTGTTTGTGTACCTCCCTTGAGGTACACAAACTAGTAGATAGCAAGTAGATAGCAAGCAGGTCTGGTGTGCTCTACACCGTCAAATTATCTTAATATTTTTTTTTATGTGATCATGTCTTATCTCTTCCAGTGACGCGAGGTTTCATTCCTTTAGCCTCTTGGTTCTCTAATTCTGCATATTCCAGAATTGGTCTAACGTATGTGCATATGGTCCTGAACGACTCGATGTTTAGATTAACTAAGGCTCTGGCACGGCTCTGGCAAGGCTCTGACAAGGCTCTGGCAAGGCTCTGGCACGGCTCTGGCAAGGCTCTGGCAAGGCTCTGGCAAGGCTCTGGCAAGGCTCTGGCACGGCTCTGGCAAGGCTCTTGCAAGTCGCTGGCACGGCTCTGACAAGGCTCTGGCACGGCTCTGGCAAGGCTCTGGCAAGGCTCTGGCACGGCTCTGGCAAGGCTCTGGCAAGGCTCTGGCACGGCTCTGACAAGTCTCTGGCAAGGCTCTGGCACGGCTCTGACAAGGCTCTGGCAAGGCTCTGGCACGGCTCTGGCACGGCTCTGGCAAGGCTCTGGCACGGCTCTGGCAAGGCTCTGGCACGGCTCTGGCAAGGCTCTGGCACGGCTCTGGCAAGGCTCTGGCAAGGCTCTGGCAAGGCTCTGGCAAGGCTCTGGCACGGCACTGACAAGTCTCTGGCAAGGCTCTGGCAAGTCTCTGGCAAGGCTCTGGCAAGGCTCTGGCACGGCTCTGGCACGGCTCTGGCAAGGCTCTGGCAAGGCTCTGGCACGGCTCTGGCACGGCTCTGGCAAGGCTCTGGCACGGCTCTGGCAAGGCTCTGGCAAGGCTCTGGCAAGGCTCTGGCAAGGCTCTGGCACGACTCTGGCACGGCTCTGGCAAGGCTCTGGCAAGGCTCTGGCAAGGCTCTGGCAAGGCTCTGGCAAGGCTCTGGCAAGGCTCTGGCAAGGCTCTGACAAGGCTCTGGCAAGGCTCTGGCACGGCTCTGGCACGGCTCTGACAAGGCTCTGGCAAGGCTCTGGCACGGCTCTGGCAAGGCTCTGGCAAGGCTCTGGCAAGGCTCTGACAAGGCTCTGACAAGGCTCTGACAAGGCTCTGGCAAGGCTCTGGCAAGGCTCTGGCAAGGCTCTGGCACGGCTCTGGCACGGCTCTGACAAGGCTCTGGCACGGCTTTGGCACGGCTTTGGCAAGGCTCTGGCAAGGCTCTGGCAAGGCTCTGGCAAGACATTTCGTGTGCAAGAGTGAGGAAATAGAGTTCAGGTGGACGTTCGTGTACACTTAATTAAACTAGAAGCAAACTGCAGCGCCAGTCCCAAGACGAACTTTGTAAATTACTGAGGAAAAACCTGTGAAGTGTAAGTCCCACGCTGCGGATATGACCGGGTATACCCTGGTGGCCATTTTACATCAGATTACCCGAAGTTTGGACATATCTGACGTTTTCAGAATGAATAAGAAGGGAGATGGGGGGAGGGACGCTAGCCAGGTGCTGCTAGACCGAGGGAAGAGGTTGTTAACCGTGGTTGTAGTTGGTAGTTGCTTGACGTATTGTGTGGTCAGTTTAGCCACGGTCAGACCACAGTGTGGTAAGCCACGTATTGTGGCTGGTTCAGTTTAACCCCCCTTCACGAGTGGTAGTTTGCATGTCTACTTGAGAATGGTCCAGGACGGACCGAAACGTCGTCGTCCCTTCACCTTCTAGTGTGTGGTCTGGTCAACATATTTCATTCACGTTATTGACTCCTCTTCTACATACTATTCACTCTCTACCACTAAGAGTGAATACGAAGGCCACACGATGAATGGTAATAATGATCTTGAGGTTATCTTGAGATGATTTCGGGGCTTTAGTGTCCCCGCGGCCCGGTCCTCGACCAGGCCTCCACTCCCAGGAAGCAGCCCGTGACAGCTGACTAACACCCGGGTACCTATTTTACTGCTAGGTAACAGGGGCATAGGGTGAAAGAAACTGTGCCCATTGTTTCTCGCCGGCGCCTGGGATCGAACCCGGGACCACAGGATCACAAGTCCAGTGTGCTGTCCGCTCGGCCGACCGGCTCCCTGGTAGTGGAATACAAAATATATAGAAATGTTGTTGTTGTTTAAGATTTGCTACCTGGAACAATAAGTTCCAAGCAGCACGGGCTATGGTGAGCCCGTCATATAGAAATGACAACGCGGCTTGTCAACAGTTCATCAAGAGTTAATGAATTGGAACCACCAACGTTAATATCCCGTATCATTAAGAATATCGTTGTATGAATCTTTGAAGAGGTGTTTGGGGGTGTGTGGTGGGGTGGGGAGAGGGAAGCGGGAATGTCTTGAAGGTTAATGGTCTTGGATTCTGTGTCATTGATTCTAAGGGCCTCTTCAACTCTACTAGTCGTGTGGGGGAAGGAATTCCTCTCCTGAAACTTGTGCTTTTTCTGCGATGTGTTTAGTTTTCTGGCGAGGTGGAAAGGCCTTGTTGTTGTGTAGTCACGTGGGCACGTCGTCCCTGGTGTGGTGGAGGGGCAGCCGGCCTCCAGGGTACTTGGGCACGTCATCCCTGGTGTGGTGGAGGGGCAGCCGGCCCCCAGGGTACTTGGGCACGTCGTCCCTGGTGTGGTGGAGGGGCAGCCGGCCCCCAGGGAACTGGAGCTTGCCCATGATTGATATGCAGTTCGCCCAACATCTCTCCCCCAAGTTTTAAGCGCTATATAACTCGCTGGTATCGGAATATTTTCGAACTTTTAAACGTTTCTGGCTTGCCTGAAAAATTGTTCAGTAGTTTTTGAAAAGATACATTTAATTTATTTTTGGCGTAAAACTCCCAAATACCAATGTTTGTTGTATATTTGTATACAAGGTTAATGTATAGTTAAGCAACTTATTAAATGCTAAGTTTAATAAAGTGACATTGGGTGTGTGATCGGCATGTTAGTATTTAATTACGATAACAAAAAATGATTTCAACTTAGCAAAGTTCTCGCGCTGTTATCATATTAATGAGATTAATATGATTACTTAGCTTAATATGAGCTTTTGAGATTTATAGTTTTTATAGATTTATTTACCTTTTGAACGTTTGATAAAAAGCACATGTTTTTGTATATGGACAAAAACTGGCTATACGAAGGCAGTTTTTCTTGAGTTTAATGATAAGAGTTTATTGATATAGAGTTTAATTAACGTTTTAACTTTCCTTCAGTGTTGTTAATTGTAAAAAAAATCTACTTGTTTAATGAGAAGATTGATGTCCGTGTACTTGGAGGCCGGGGGGGGGGGGGGGGGGGGGTTTGGAGCCTGTGTGTCATATTAAGAGTCTACAAAAGTTGAAGGAAATAGTGGATTTGCCAGCGTGATTGTCCCCGACTTGTTGGGGGGGGGGGGGAGGGCAGGTGGTGCGGCGCCGCCGGTCAACTGGGCCCTTCTCTTGACCGAGTATGTGGTGACCGAGCATATCATCTCAAATGATATGCTCTGTAACTGATGATATACGCTGTAACTCTAATATACGCTGTAACTCATCAGTGATATACGCTGTAACTCAGCAATGATATACGCTGTAACTCTAATATACGCTGTAACTCATCAGTGATATACGCTGTAACTCATCAGTGATATACGCTGTAACTCAGCAATGATATACGCTGTAACTCTAATATACGCTGTAACTCATCAGTGATATACGCTGTAACTCATCAGTGATATACGCTGTAACTCAGCAATGGCATCTCATTCAGGTTCTCGACGTGGGTTGAGGGGATTTTCATGGGGGAGTAATTTTTGTTTTGCTAAAGTTGAAAGGGGTGGAAGTTTGTATGAAAACTGTGAGAGGGCAGATGGAAAGAGAGAGAGGGGGGAGGGGAAAGAGAGCTGGATTGGGTCAGGTTTGAAATTGAAATTGAAATCAGTTTATTGAGGTAAAATACACACAAAGGGATGAGGTAGCTCAAGCTATTCTCACCCCGTTCAGTACATCGTGTTAATACATACATATACACACATCACAAACAATAAACATATTACCAAACATTCTGAGAGATAAACATACATTTTCTAGGGTCAGGTTTGTTGAGGTGTGTGTGTGTACTCACCTAGTTGTACTCATCTAGTTGTGTTTGCGGGGGTTGAGCTCTGGCTCTTTGGTCCCGCCTCTCAACCGTCAATCAACTGGTGTACAGATTCCTGAGCCTATTGGGCTCTATCATATCTACACTTGAAACTGTGTATGGAGTCAGCCTCCACCACATCACCTCCTAATGCATGTGTGTGTGTGTGTGTGTGTGTGTGTGTGTGTGTGTGTGTGTGTGTGTGTGTGTGTGTTTAGTAAATCAATAGACCAAAACACACACACAACTTGTATATGCCGGGCGCTGAAACGGTAAATAAAGTTGTGAAGGGGTAAAAATCCAAAGTGAGTGCCCGCCACACACACACCGGAACTACGACGTTGGTACAACGTTCGAACAAGTTTTAACACTTCCGAACCAGTTATAACAACCAATATAGCAAGTTGTAACAACGTTCTAATAAGCCATAAACACGTTAAGCCAAGATATAACAACTTTATTACAAGTTGTAACAAGCGGAAAATAGAGACAGTTTCGGTTTGTGTTTCCCGAGTGTAGCATTACAGAGATGACAGCAGTTGTCAAGTGTTCGCGCGCTCCCGCACGACCAAAACATTGTCACTGACTTGATTGATTGATTGATAAAGATTAAGCCACCCAAAAGGTGGCACGGGCATGAATAGCCCGTAAGTCACTGACTAGAATGGGAGTGTAGATGAACTCCCGAGTAATTTCCAGGTAAGATCCAGGTAAAACTGCACAGGCATACACCAGCACCCTAGTGCCCGTCCCTCCTTCCACCCTTTCAAAGGTATACATGATGTATACATATACATTATAGGGATATACATACCTCAGAGGTATACATCATATGCATCTACGATGGCTTTTATTTTCTATTGAAATTATCACGTAGTGACCCTCCACTACGCTAAAGTTTGTTAAGTAAAGTTGAGGCTCCGTCAAGATGGAGCCGAAGTCGTAGACAATGTCCGGACTATAAGTCTTAATATCTCTGAGCACAGGTGTCAGAGGCAGACATCTGGAAGCTGTGGTTGGTGGAGATAAGATGCTGAGGACAGCTGTTCCAAGACTTTGTCGATTAAAGCGCCGCACTTGATGATAACGGAGAAGTTTAATCAGTGTAGCGAAGACGTTAACCGTTTTCCTTTCACGGGGATAACCACAGGACAATTTGTTAAGATGCATTACGGGCTATTCATGCCCGTGCCACCTCTTGGGTGGCTTAATCTTTATCAATCAATCAATTAAGATGCAGCCAGATGTATGAACGGAATACATGGGGTTATGTATGATTATGTTGTGAGTTGAAGCAGTCCTATATGATTAATGGTTAGTTGTCCGTCGCATTACGGGCTCACCATAGCCCGTGCTACATGGACACTTCGTCCTGAGTAGCTAAATCTTTAACAACAACAACAACAACATGTCCGTCGCACACAGATTCAGCAACGCTCCTGTGCCAGGTAAGTCTACAACGGGCTCACCATAGCCCGTGCTACTTGCCCCGCTCCTGTGCCTGGTAAGCTACGGGCTCACCATAGCCCGTGCTACTTGCCCCGCCCTAGGAAGTAGTCAATATAATATATATACACACATAATATTAAAACGGAGAGAGGTACACGGTAGATCAGATAACGGTTTCCTCTAAGAGCGCCCTCTTCATTAACTGGGGGGATAAAATGCTGAAGAACAAGTTATTAACACACACAGAGATCACACTAACGTGATGCATCAAATGAACAGTGTCTGGGATGCTCCCGGACGCAGGTTCGAATCCTCGTCACGGCCCTTGTGGATTTGTTCAAGTTATTAAGAGCACGACTTGAGAGAACACAATATCCCGACACTGATGAGGACATTACCAGCAATGTATGTTGATTGTGTTGGTGTGTAGGGAGCGGCAGGAGCCGGGCCACTGCCTGGGGGACAAACACGTAAAGATTGGGACCTGCCAGGAGAGGTAGAGAGCCAGGAGGACGAGGAGGAGGACAGGAGGAAGACAGGAGGACAGGAGGAGGGAAAAGGACAGCACCATTAGAGCCGTGTTGGGCTCTGGCAATAACCTCCACGCTGCCAATATCCCCAACAATACTGTCTCCTCCTGGCTCCAGCTGCCTTTTGGGAGACTAGAGCCCCGCGGGTCTGGGCTTCGTCTGGCCCTCACCCTTCACCCGTCAATGAGGTCAGGGCCTTCAATAACGGCCAGCGGGGCCAGGTCAGGGCTTTCAATAACGGCCAGCGGGGCCAGGTCAGGGCCTTCAATAACGGCCAGCGGGGCCAGGTCAGGGCCTTCAATAACGGCCAGCGGGGCCAGGTCAGGGCCTTCAATAACGGCCAGCGGGGCCAGGTCAGGGCCTTCAATAACGGCCAGCGGGGCCAGGTAAGGGCCTTCAATAACGGCCAGCGGGGCCAGGTCAGGGCCTTCAATAACGGCCAGCGAGGCCAGGTCAGGGCCTTCAATAACGGCCAGCGGGGCCAGGTAAGGGCCTTCAATAACGGCCAGCGAGGCCAGGTAAGGGCCTTCAATAACGGCCAGCGGGGCCAGGTCAGGGCCTTCAATAACGGCCAGCGGGGCCAGGTAAGGGCCTTCAATAACGGCCAGCGGGGCCAGGTAAGGGCCTTCAATAACGGCCAGCGGGGCCAGCGGGGCCAGGTAAGGGCGGTATCTGCCTCGCCCTCAATCCACTTCTAAAGTTTTAGTCACAATGTGTATACACATAGTTAAATAGTTAAATTTTTGGCCGTAAAATTAACACATCTTATCTTTTAGTGGTAATAAACATATTGGCAATAATAACAATACTTGCACAATGATCGATTATATACATATATATCGACTATATATATTTTTCATATATTAAAATATAATATATATGATTTAGCACCACAGTAGCATTGATTACAAATTATCCAACAGGATTTAAGTTGCTTGTCAGCGAAAACCCTGTGTGTAACAATAAGTCGTGATAACCCGAGCTGGTTATCCTGCAAGAGAAGCAGGATAACCAGCTTGGGTTATCCTGCATCCCCTTGCAGATTTGCTTCATATAATCCTACATATTTGCTGCTATCGCTTGTGCTGTATTGTCTTAAACTGGTGTTGACAGTGCTAGGAAAGTTTGAAGAATCAATGATAGCTGAATGCCTGGAAGAGAGACCTTCTGTTCTCTGATAGCTGGGCGATTTCTTTGAGAAAGAAAAGACATAATTTATGAGCAAAAGCCTGTTGGACCAAGCTCTCACAAGTCAAGCCTGGCCTCGGGCCGGGCTTGGGGAGTAGAAGAACTCCCAGAACCCCATCAACCAGGTATCAACCAGGTATCTAGCATCTACCTTACCTGGATGTTACCTGGAGAGGGTTTCAAGAGACATGGCAGTGTCATGTGTCATAAGTTCACAGTGCCGATGGTCCTCTATAGTTACGCTTCCCATGACACACTCGAGGTGTGCGTGTGTGTGTGTGCACGCAACAAGGCGGGGGCGTGATGGAGATGCAGGAGGCTGGTGATGCTCTCAGCCTCCCTCTGGCACCATAAAACCCAAATTGCCAAATGGAAGGGAAGATGGCGGTCTACCGCGTCATTCTCTATCTTTCCAGACGCCCTGTCCGCCTCTCTCCTCTTCATTTTCCTCCCAAATCCTTATCCTTCCAAGTGCTATATAGTCGCCAACGGCTTGGCGCGCTCTCCTGATAGTTTCCTTCCTTTCTCCCTTCCCGTTCCGGATGATAGAAATAGCCTAAGCTACCCCCTATCCCTTTGAGATGCATTTTATCGTCTCAATAAACGTATTTTAACTCCCCGTTCCGTCTCTTCCCGGCCACCTAACTTCCCATTACAGCGTGTTGAACCTCAGTCATATATTATCTTTATCTCTGTGGCTTGTCGCCTTCTTGCCCCCGCCCTTGCCCGGCACTTCAGGGCGCCGTTGTCGAGATTGGTGCGCGTCTTAGGGTATTTTTTCTTCATTGGTTCTTAACCTTGCCCTCAGTACAGGTGTTTCTGGGTAAGTGTCTAGCAGGAATGTTCTTGGCGCGCTAAATGTCCACCTTGTGGCGTGTGGTACTGGCGCCACTGTCCTGGCGTGCAGGGGTACTGGCGCCACTGTCCTGGCGTGCTGGGGTACTGGCGCCACTGTCCTGGCGTGCTGGGGTACTGGCGCCGCTGTCCTGGCGTGTAGGGGTACTGGCGCCACTGTCCTGGCGTGCAGGAGTACTGGCGCCACTGTCCTGGCGTGCAGGGGTACTGGCGCCACTGTCCTGGCGTGCTGGGGTACTGGCGCCACTGTCCTGGCGTGCTGGGGTACTGGCGCCACTGTCCTGGCGTGCAGGGGTACTGGCGCCACTGTCCTGGCGTGCTGGGGTACTGGCGCCACTGGCCTGGCGTGTAGGGGTACTGGCGCCACTGTCCTGGCGTGCTGGGGTACTGGCGCCACTGGCCTGGCGTGTAGGGGTACTGGCGCCACTGTCCTGGCGTGCAGGGGTACTGGCGCCACTGGCCTGGCGTGTAGGGGTACTGGCGCCACTGTCCTGGCGTGCAGGGGTACTGGCGCCACTGTCCTGGCGTGTAGGGGTACTGGCGCCACTGTCCTGGCGTGCTGGGGTACTGGCGCCGCTGTCCTGGCGTGCTGGGGTACTGGCGCCACTGTCCTGGCGTGTAGGGGTACTGGCGCCACTGTCCTGGCGTGCAGGGGTACTGGCGCCACTGTCCTGGCGTGCAGGGGTACTGGCGCCACTGTCCTGGCGTGTAGGGGTACTGGCGCCACTGTCCTGGCGTGTAGGGGTACTGGCGCCACTGTCCTGGCGTGTAGGGGTACTGGCGCCACTGGCCTGGCGTGTAGGGGTACTGGCGCCACTGTCCTGGCGTGCTGGGGTACTGGCGCCACTGTCCTGGCGTGCAGGGGTACTGGCGCCACTGGCCTGGCGTGTAGGGGTACTGGCGCCACTGTCCTGGCGTGCAGGGGTACTGGCGCCACTGTCCTGGCGTGTAGGGGTACTGGCGCCACTGGCCTGGCGTGTAGGGGTACTGGCGCCACTGTCCTGGCGTGCTGGGGTACTGGCGCCACTGTCCTGGCGTGCAGGGGTACTGGCGCCACTGTCCTGGCGTGCAGGGGTACTGGCGCCACTGTCCTGGCGTGTAGGGGTACTGGCGCCACTGTCCTGGCGTGTAGGGGTACTGGCGCCACTGTCCTGGCGTGCTGGGGTACTGGCGCCACTGTCCTGGCGTGTAGGGGTACTGGCGCCACTGGCCTGGCGTGTAGGGGTACTGGCGCCACTGTCCTGGCGTGTAGGGGTACTGGCGCCACTGGCCTGGCGTGCAGGGGTACTGGCGCCACTGGCCTGGCGTGTAGGGGTACTGGCGCCACTGTCCTGGCGTGTAGGGGTACTGGCGCCACTGGCCTGGCGTGTAGGGGTACTGGCGCCACTGGCCTGGCGTGTAGGGGTACTGGCGCCACTGTCCTGGCGTGTAGGGGTACTGGCGCCACTGGCCTGGCGTGCTGGGGTACTGGCGCCACTGTCCTGGCGTGTAGGGGTACTGGCGCCACTGGCCTGGCGTGTAGGGGTACTGGCGCCACTGGCCTGGCATACAGGTGGTAGTTTTGGAGATTATCAACTGTGGTTTCTAACCATTTTTAGATATAAAAGTTAACTTGGCTGGAGTTGTGTCCGGCTGGACATTGAATAGTCCAGACATAACAAGTCCTGACCTTTGGCAATGTTATAACTTGATTTGTGTTATTTCTTTGTGGGAGGAAAGCATATCGAATTGTGATTTGGACGTTGAATATTGAGATAGTGGAGAGCAGTGTGGTGTTCAGGTAGTGTGTGGTGTTCAGGTAGTGTGTGTGTGGTGCTTGTGTGGTGTTCAGGTAGTGTGTGTGGTGCTTGTGTGGTGTTCAGGTAGTGTGTGTGGTGCTTGTGGTGTGTTCAGGTGATGTGTGTGGTGCTTGTGTGGTGTTCAGGTGCTGTGTGTGGTGCTGGTGGTGTGTTCAGGTGATGTGTGTGGTGCTTGTGTGGTGTTCAGGTGCTGTGTGTGGTGCTGGTGGTGTGTTCAGGTGATGTGTGTGGTGCTTGTGTGGTGTTCAGGTGCTGTGTGTGGTGCTGGTGGTGTGTTCAGGTGATGTGTGTGGTGCTGGTGGTGTGTTCAGGTGCTGTGTGTGGTGCTAGTGTAGTGTTCAGGTAGTGTGTGGTGCAGTTGTCAGCGCCTCCTGTGTGGTTCTGGGTCATACTAAGCATGTTCTCTCTCTTGTATTTCCAGGTAAGCGACACGTGTGCCGACTATCTTCTACACGACAGGCTCTTCTTCACCTGTCAGGGGGCACCAGTGGGCCAGCAACAGGTGTGTGTGGAGCACATGGCACATACCTACTATTCCTTGCCAATCACCTGTCGTCCCGCCCCCCTCCTCCGACCTCACCGACAACAATGGGTTCCAATCTGTCGTTGATTACAGGACCAGGTTCAGATCAACCAGGTATCAACCAGGTGATTAGATCAACCAGGTATCAACCAGGTGATTAGATCAACCAGGTGATTAGATCAACCAGGTATCAACCAGGTGATTAGATCAACCAGGTATCAACCAGGTGATTAGATCAACCAGGTATCAACCAGGTGATTAGATCAACCAGGTATCAACCAGGTGATTAGATCAACCAGGTGATTAGATCAACCAGGTATCAACCAGGTTGGTGTGGCCTCTATGGAGTGTCTACGTTGGTGTTCAGATGTAAGGCAGATCTGTGATGTTATGTATACTGGGGGCACTGTGATGTTAAGGGATACTGGAGGATACTGTTAAGGGATACTGGGGGATACTGTTATAGGATACTGAGGGATACTGTGAATAAAATAACCTTAACTCTGTTATGATTGTTGGCTCAATAGTTCTGCTTTGGACTCACTGATACATGTATATTTTTTACTAAGTTGTAAGTTGCATTGATGTTGACGTGTCAAGACTGGTGATGGTGGGGGTGAGAGAGTCCATGTTGAATGGTGGTGTCCATGGTGGTGTCCAAGGGGCCTCGTAGCCTGGTGGATAGCGCGCAGGACTCGTAATTCTGTGGCGCGGGTTCGATTCCCGCACGAGGCAGAAACAAATGGGTAAAGTTTCTTTCACCCTGAATGCCCCTGTTACCTAGCAGTAAATAGGTACCTGGGAGTTAGTCAGCTGTCACGGGCTGCTTCCTGGGGGTGGAGGCCTGGTCGAGGACCGGGCCGCGGGGACACTAAAAAAGCCCCGAAATCATCTCAAGATAACCTCAAGATGGTGGGGTCAGATGACGTAGTTAAGTGTGTCATGGGATCTAAAGCTTTTAAACCGATGCTAAACATATTAAGAAATCCAACTGCGTTCAGTTTGTTTATATTTTTTAAATCGTTTATTGTGACCGTTATCAAAACAATGCTTCATTGGTGATTTCTCCTCACAATTCCCTGGCCGTATAGCGTTTAAAATCAGAATTCAGAAATTTACAAATGCATTTTAGCATTGAGGGGGAGAGAGAATTATCAGGGGGGAAAGCGCCAAGCCATTACGACTATATAGCACTGGGAAGGGGTCAGGATGAGGATTTGGGAAGGAATTGAGGGAATTAATCTATATATCTTGAGATCTTGAAATGATTTCGGGGCTTTAGTGTCCCCGCGGCCCGGTCCTAGACCAAGCCTACATCCCCCGGGAAGCAGCCCGTGACAGTTGACTAACACCCAGGTACCTATTTTACTGCTAGGCAACAGGGGCATAGGGTGAAAGAAACTTTGCCCATTGTTTCTCGCCGGCGCCGTGGGATCGAACCCAGGACCACAGGATCACAAGTCCAGTGTGCTGTCCGCTCGGCCGACCGGCTCCCCCATAGGGATATAGGGATATATAGGGATATGTGAGCACCAAGAGAATATAAAATAGTTAGAATGTGTAAATTTAAATAGGGGAAATAGGGGAAATGCTTCCAGAAATACAAGGTGTGAGTGTAAGCTCGGGTGAGTGAGGGGATGATTACCTCAGCCCATTACCCTGGGCGGTGAAGGACGACCTCACTCGAGGCCCAGCTCTGGCCTCACCCTCGCCAATTCATTTCATGAATCGACGCCTTTTAGATTTTCTTCTTCTGCTCGTCCAACCATTTGGGCTGGACGGTAGAGCGACGGTTTCGCTTCATGCGGGTTGGTGTTCAATCTCCGACCGTCTCAAAGTGGTTGGGCAGCATTCCTTTCCCTCTGGGACCTCCCCTTTCCCTCAGGGACCTTCCCCTCAGGGACCTTCCCCTCAGGGACCTTCCCCTTTCCCTCGGGGACCTTCCCCTTTCCCTCGGGGACCTTCCCCTTTCCCTCGGGGACTTCCCCCTTTCCCTCGGGGACCTCCCCCTTTCCCTCGGGGACCTCCCCTTTCCCCTCGGGGACCTCCCCCTTTCCCTCGGGGACCTCCCCTTTCCCTCGGGGACCTCCCCTTTTCCCTCTGGGACCTCCCCTTTTCCCTCAGGGACCTCCCCCTCCCTCAGGGACTGGGATTAAGGGTGACGTGCCAAACCGGTTCAGGTTCCCTTGATGGCATATAGGACTCGAAGAGCAGCGGTGAAGGATCCTCGTCTGATGCACACATCGTCCGGACCAAAGAGCCAGAGCTCAACTCCCGCAAGCACAACTAGGTGAGTACATCGATGCGTTTGTGTTTTGTTTATATCTCAAAGGTACAGCTACATATGGTATTTTGAGTGTTGATATATAATATTTGTATTTGCTTCAGGGGAATTGGAGTCATTAGGACTGGACTCTCCTGAAACCTGTGTTTGGCTTAGATGATAATCTTAGGTGTAGGTAGTGTCGTAGGTGGGTGGTGTGTACTCACCTAGTTGTGCTTGCGGAGGTTGAGCTCTGGCTCTTTGGTCCCGCCTCTCAACCGTCAGTCAACTGGTGTACAGGTTCCTGAGCCTATTGGGCTCTTATCATATCTACATTTGAAACTGTGTATGGAGTCAGCCTTCACCACATCACTGCCTAGTGATGTGGTGTGTGTGTGTGTGTGTGTGTGTGTGTGTGTGTGTGTGTGTGTGTGTGTGTGTGTGTGTGTGTATTGACTTCTGGGAAGGCAAATGGAAAGGAAAGGGGGCGGGGGGTGAACGTGATATAAAGGAAACAGGAGAAAAAAAATAGATATTTGAAGTGTGATAGGAAGACCCAGCGGAGACTGAGAAATATATAGAAGGAGAAGAACAAACAGAACAATAGGAAAATATAGAAAAGAAGAAGGAAGAAAGAAGAAGGAAGAAGGAAGAAAAATGATAATGAGAAGAGGGAGAGAGGGGTAGGTGGGTGGGTGGGGTTTTACCAAGCACTCTGAGCGACTCTGAGCCTTCTGTCGCCCCTACTGACGGTCGCAGCTGGCGTGCACTTCAGTAAATAAATTCGTCCTCTTCTAGGAGTTTAAAAACTGAAATAGTTTGATGTTGTTGGTAAAAGTTTGTCTGATTTTGTGCTGGCTATAGTTATACATTAACTATTGTTGTTGAAGTTTGATTTTATTATACAATACAGTGTATTTCCCTATAATACATTTGTCAGTTATACGATACAGTATGATACATTTCCCTATAATACATTTGTCAGTTATGCGATACAGTATGATACATTTCCCTATAATACATTTGTCAGTTATACGATACAGTATGATACATTTCCCTATAATACATTTGTCAGTTATACGATACAGTAGCATACATTTCCCGATAATACATTTGTCAGTCTGCTCTTGTATAATATTTGTAACTTGTATTTATTGGTGTAATACTGTACAAATATTTCCTGTATTGTATTGTATTTCCTGATGTCCTGTATTTTGTGTAAACTAGATATGGCATTTACCTGTAGTCGATTTCGAGAGTTTTTTTTTTTATTCTCCAAGCTCGGACTGAAGTAATTTAAGTTTGTAAATTTTAAATGCTTAATAGAATTCAATACCCATCCCGTGGGTGGTGGTGGACCCCATACCCATCCCGTGGGTGGTGGTGGACCCCATACCCATCCCGTGGGTGGTGGTGGACCCCATACCCATCCCGTGGGTGGTGGTGGACCCCATACCCATCCCGTGGGTGGTGGTGGACCCCATACCCATCCCGTGGGTGGTGGTGGACCCCATACCCATCCCGTGGGGTGGTGGACCCCATACCCATCCCGTGGGTGGTGGTGGACCCCATACCCATCCCGTGGGTGGTGGTGGACCCCATACCCATCCCGTGGGTGGTGGTGGACCCCATACCCATCCCGTGGGTGGTGGTGGACCCCATACCCATCCCGTGGGTGGTGGTGGACCCCATACCCATCCCGTGGGTGGTGGTGGACCCCATACCCATCCCGTGGGTGGTGGTGGACCCCATACCCATCCCGTGGGTGGTGGTGGACCCCATACCCATCCCGTGGGTGGTGGTGGACCCCATACCCATCCCGTGGGTGGTGGACCCCATACCCATCCCGTGGGTGGTGGTGGACCCCATACCCATCCCGTGGGTGGTGGTGGACCCCATACCCATCCCGTGGGTGGTGGTGGACCCCATACCCATCCCGTGGGTGGTGGTGGACCCCATACCCATCCCGTGGGTGGTGGTGGACCCCATACCCATCCCGTGGGTGGTGGTGGACCCCATACCCATCCCGTGGGTGGTGGTGGACCCCATACCCATCCCGTGGGTGGTGGTGGACCCCATACCCATCCCGTGGGTGGTGGTGGACCCCATACCCATCCCGTGGGTGGTGGTGGACCCCATACCCATCCCGTGGGTGGTGGTGGACCCCATACCCATCCCGTGGGTGGTGGTGGACCCCATACCCATCCCGTGGGTGGTGGTGGACCCCATACCCATCCCGTGGGTGGTGGTGGACCCCATACCCATCCCGTGGGTGGTGGTGGACCCCATACCCATCCCGTGGGTGGTGGTGGACCCCATACCCATCCCGTGGGTGGTGGTGGACCCCATACCCATCCCGTGGGTGGTGGTGGACCCCATACCCATCCCGTGGGTGGTGGTGGACCCCATACCCATCCCGTGGGTGGTGGTGGACCCCATACCCATCCCGTGGGTGGTGGTGGACCCCATACCCATCCCGTGGGTGGTGGTGGACCCCATACCCATCCCGTGGGTGGTAGTGGATCCTGTAGACACAATTAGGCGAGTACGTACGTACGTACGTACACACACACACACACACACACACACACACACACACACACACACACACACACACACACACACACACACACACACACACACACACACACACACACACACACTCACACACACACACACACACACACACACTCACACACACACACACACACACACACACACACACACACACACACACACTCACACACACACTCACACACACACACACACACACTCACACACTCACACACACACACACACACACACTCACACACACACACACACACACACACACACACACACACACACACACACACACACACACACACACACACACACACACACTGTATATCATGGAAAAGGGTGCAATAAATAAGCCTCTTCAATCGAATTTCCCAAAGTTGCCTCGCTTCTGGGAATTGAAAACTTGTTTGCCTCCTCTAAGGCTCGTTAGCCGCGCCTCGTTGAGGTAACCCGAAGGCTCATAAAAGCATATTTTTCTCCTGTTTAATAATTTTTTTCCGAGTCTGGAAGGAGTCTTTTTCAAGGAGTCTGGAAGACGAAGAATTTTATTGAATTGTAAAGAGTTGAAGAAGGTGAAGACGACCCATCTTGAGGTTATCTTGAGATAATTTCGGGGCTTTTTAGTGTCCCCGCGGCCCGGTCCTCGACCAGGCCTCCACCCCCAGGAAGCAGCCCGTGACAGCTGACTAACACCCAGGTACCTATTTTACTGCTAGGTAACAGGGGCATAGGGTGAAAGAAACTCTGCCCATTGTTTCTCGCCGGCGCCTGGGATCGAACCCAGGACCACAGGATCACAAGTCCAGCGTGCTGTCCACTCGGCCGACCGGCTCCCATGGCTTTATTTACTTGAAAAGTGGCTTGAATTGGTAATTGTGTGTTGGTCCGTGGAACCACTCTCTTTGTAACGTACACGAAATAACTTGGAGAAATATCTATATATGACTGGGTTTATTTTTTTGTTCAATGAAATACAATATTGTATTATTATCCAGGGCAACAGCCTGGTTGTCCAACAGCCTGGTTGATCAGTCCGGCAACCAGGAGGCCTGGTTGACGACCGGGCCGCGGGGACGCTAAGCCCCGGAAGCACCTCAGGGTAAAGTAGGTAAGGTAACCTGGCTAAGGACAAGGCTATCTGCGTGGTTTTTGTTCCGGATATAATTATAATTTAATTATAATTTAATTATATTTAATTTTGTCTCTTTTTTCACCCTTCAATTGGACTCGTGTCTTTGGCACTCTGGTGAGTGCCTCGTATCCGGAACCTATTTCTTAGTGTTCATTTCTCTCTCTCCCTTGGGCGTTTCCTGCAGTTTCTGAGTCCCTTTTGTTCCACCACTTGGGCTGGACGGTAGAGCGACGGTCTCGCTTCATGCAGGTCGGCGTTCAATTCCCGACCGTCTACAAGTGGTTGGGCACCATTCCTTCCCTCCGTCCCATCCCAAATCCTTATCCTGACCCCTTCCCAGTGCTATATAGTCGTAATGGCTTGGCGCTTCCCCCTCCTGATAGTTCACTTCACTTGAGCCCCTCTTGTTTGTGTGTGTGTGTGTGTGTGTGTGTGTGTGTGTGTGTGTGTGTGTGTGTGTGTGTGTGTGTGTGTGTGTGTGTGTGTGTGTGTGTGTGTGTGTGTTTACTAGTTGTGATTTTACTAGTTGTGTTTTTACGGGGGTTGAGCTTTGCTCTTTCGGCCCGCCTCTCAACTGTCAATCAACTGTTTACTAACTACTTTTTTTTTTCTCTCTCTCCACACCACACACACACCCCAGGAAGCAGCCCGTGACAGCTGACTAACTCCCAGGTACCTATTTACTGCTAGGTAACAGGGGCACTTAGGGTGAAAGAAACTTTGCCCATTTGTTTCTGCCTCGTGCGGGAATCGAACCCGCGCCACAGAATTACGAGTCCTGTGCGCTATCCACCAGGCTACGAGACCCCATGTGTGTGTGTGTGTGTGTGTGTGTGTGTGTGTGTGTGTGTGTGTGTGTGTGTGTGTGTGTGTGTGTGTGTGTCCGCCCGCTCCGTTAACTCTCTCTCTGGCGTCCTGCTTCCGTTTGCGGACGTTTCTGACTTTTGCCCAACTTGTGTGGCTCAGTGGTTGGTCCGCCCACCGCCCCCTACCCTTGCAGCGGGTCTTCGGTCCCTCCCTGAGAAGCGGCTCCCTCTTGCACCACTCATCTCTATCCTGCTCCGCTCTTTCCTTTCTCACTAATTGGTATTGGATCATCTTTATCTCCAAATATCTTCACTTTGGAAAGTCGTTGGCCCCTCTTAGTCTATTTTATGATGCCTGTTATTGATCTTCTCTATGAAGGGTCTTTGTTCTTCTGTCATTCTCCCGCCTTCATCTGCATCCTCCTTCCTGTCTAAGTTGTTGTTGGTTTTAGATTTAGCTACTCGGAACGAAGTGTCCATGTAGCACGGGCTATGGTGAGCCCGTATTAAGCAGAATCAACCTACCCTGGCTTTGCGCCCTGGTGAGGCCACTCCAGACCGACGACCAGAGCGTAACTCCATAGTCTCCTGAGACTGATGGATGCCTACTACTACTAAGCTTTGTCCAGTATTCCAATTTGATTGATGGAGGTTAAGCCGCCCAAGAGGTGGCACGGGCATGAATAGCCCTTAATCCATTATTCCATTTATCTGTCCATTATATATAGGGAGGGAGCGGGGAGGTAGGAAGGATCCGGACTGAGGCGGGGCACTTGGCAGCGCGCCTGATGCGCTGTCAAGAGGTCCAGGCTGACGGCTGACAGCTTTCTGTTTAATGGTAAACGACATAGGGCGTGTTACTTCCATACATGCAACACAATTGTTCCCCGTGCTATGGTGCCGTCACTGTGTATGACGGCACCATAGCACGTATGAGTCACAGCCTGACCGTCCAGGCTGTGACTCATACGTCAGGCTGCGAGCAGCCGCGTCCAACAGCCTGGTTGATCAGTCCAGCAACCAGGAGGCCTGGTCGACGACCGGGCCGCGGGGACGCTAAGCCCCGGAAGCACCTCAAGGTAACCTCCTCCCCTCCAACACCACAACCACCATCCCCCCCTCCCTTCCTACGCTGAAGTAGGTTTAGGAGTACCTGAAGGTCAGAAAACTAAGGGTCAGAGAGAGAGGCGTCCAGCTGGAGGGATGTGCCAAGTAGAGTACCTCAAGACACGATGCTAGTGCCTCTGCTGTTGCAGGCGATGAGTCACAATAACGTGGCTAAAGTAAGTTGACCAGACCACACACTAGAAGGTGAAGGGACGACGACGTTTCGGTCCGTCCTGGACCATTCTCAAGTCGATTGTCGACTTGAGAATGGTCCAGGACGGAGCGTAACGTCGTCGTCCCTTCACCTTCTAGTGTGTGGTCTGGTCAAATCAGCCTCAGCTGTTCCTTATATGATTGACCTAGCCGAGGGAGTGAGCTCTTACGTGTCTATAATCCACACCACACGGAAAGAGTAACTACAGGAGTCTGAAAGAGAGATATTGCACCAGAGGTGTACGTGGATATTGCAGGAGTGGGAGTCGGTCGACCGAGCGGACAGCACGCTGGACTTATGATCCTGTGGTCCTGGGTTCGATCCCAGGTGCCGGCGAGACACAATGGGCAGAGTTCTTTCACCCTGTGCCCCTGTTACCTAGCAGTAAAATAGGTACCTGGGTGTTAGTCAGTTGTCACGGGCTGCTTCCTGGGGGTGGAGGCCTGGTCGAGGACCGGGCCGCGGGGACACTAAGCCCCGAAATCATCTCAAGATAACCTCAAGAACACAACGTCGCATTTTCCCGTCTAACCCCCCCCCCCTCGGGGGGCAAAAACTGATGTGCTCAGTCGCAGGCGGCTCGCAAAGTTGACGTGAAGTCCCGTTTTCTATTGGTGGGTCTTCGGGTAGGTTAGGTTCGAGTAATTTAGTACATTGCTTTAAGTGACGTTATGAGCGCTGGAGAGGACGGGCTGGATGACATCCTCCGCCGTTGTTGTTGTTGTTGTTTTAGATTTAGCTCCTCAACGAAATATCCATGTAGCACGGGCTATGGTGAACCCGTAACTCCGCCGACACCGTTCCTATCCTCCCCCCTGCCCTCTGCTGCCACCCATCCCACCTCCCTTCCTTCTGTCAACACCCCCTTCCCCTGACCTCGGTCAACCCCTCCCCCCTGACCTCGGTCAACCTCCCCCCCCTGACCTCGGTCAGCCCCTTCCTTGACCTCGGTCAACCCCCCTCTGACCTCGGTCAACCCCCCTCTGACCTCGGTCAACCCCCCCCCTGACCTCGGTCAACCCCTCCCCCCTGACCTCGGTCAAACCCCCCCCCCCTGGCCGCCCATCCCGTCAAGGCGTCCCAGGACAGCTGTATAAAGTGGAACAGTTGGTGAGTGTGGCGGGCTGGGGGGGGGGGGTGGTGGTGGTGGTGCTCCAGCTGTCTATTGAAATTAAATATTTGTCAGAGTAACAGGTGGGTGGCAGATGGTGATGTGTGAGGGAGTGTGTGTGTGGGGATGTTATGGTGCCGGGTGATGGGTCTTTGTCACCGTGGGGGGTTGGAGGGGGTTACGACCCCCTCCGCAGCCTTCTGGGAAGGGGGGTTACGACCCCCTCCTCAGCCTTCTGGCGGGGGGGGGGGAGGTTACGACCCCCTCCTCAGCCTTCTGGGAAGGGGGGGTTACGACCCCCTCCTCAGCCTTCTGGCGGGGGGGTTACGACCCCCTCCTCAGCCTTCTGGCGGGGGGGGGGGGGTTTACGACCCCCTCCTCAGCCTTCTGGCGGGGGGGGGTTACGACCCCCTCCTCAGCCTTCTGGCGGGGGGTTACGACCCCCTCCTCAGCCTTCTGGCGGGGGGTTACGACCCCCTCCTCAGCCTTCTCGGGGATGAATAGGGGGGTGAGTGGCGACCTCTTCTCAGCCTCATCTGGGAATTTTATGCAGCTGACGTCTTGCTTTTACACCGTAAAAAAAAAGTGTTAATTCCACGTTGGTAGGAAATAATTTACGAGGAAGAATAGTTTGGCTGCTTGTCTAGAGGGAGTGTTTCGGCCGGAAGGAAGAAGGGATTTGTCTTTAAATGATGTGGTTTTGCTCCGATGGAAGAGTTTATTGGGCAGCATTTACTCCTTATGCAGGCGATGAGTCACAATAACGTGGTTGAAGTATGTTGACCAGACCACACACTAGAAGGTGAAGGGACGACGACGTTTCGGTCCGTCCTGGACCATTCTCAAGTCGATTGAGAATGGTCAATTTACAATTTACTCCTTAGCTGCCTCTACCGCGTCTCCCACACCTTCCTGACTACTTGTTCAGCCTCTCGCTTGTACCAAGGCGCTGGGATTTGTGTTAAGTAGGACACTTCGTTATACAGGAAGATGAACATGTACCACCCATCGTACCTGACAGCTGAGTGGACAGCGCTTCGGATTCGTAGTCCTGAGGATCTCACTCACTCTCTTACTCACTAACACTCACTGACTGACTCACTCACTCACTGACTCACTTACTCACTCACTCACTCACTCACTCACTCACTCACTGACTCACTCACTCACTGACTCACTCACTCACTCACTCACTCACTCACTCACTCACTCACTGATTGACTGACTCACTGACTGACTGACTGACTGACTGACTGACTCACTCACTCACTCACTCACTCACTCACTCACTCACTCACTCACTCACTCACTCACTAAATCACTCACTCACTCACTCACTCACTCACTCACTCACTCACTCTCTCACTCTCACTCTCCTGGCCGCCTTGCCCCCCCTCCCACGGCTGGTCACATTAATTCCCCTGAAGGTCGTTTAATCAGGAGTGGATCTGTTTCCTGGATTCCATGTAATGAAAATTGCTTCGACATACAATTGTCTGTCTCTCTCCCACCCCTCTCTCTCCCCTCTCTCCCTCCCCTCTCTCCCACCCCTCTCTCTCTCCCTGAGGTGTGTCTGATGAGTCGAGTCTCAGCTCATGGAACACGCCTTTTCTGATGCTCTCGATCCTTTCCATATCTAGATACTTTAAAAATGAATGCAGTAAATGTGCATAAACTCCTCATTTGACTTAACTCATTCACTAACTACAGTTTCTTAGATGGTGGGTCCATTCCTTTCTCTGAGTAAGTAGCCGTCTCGTTCTAACTAATTTCCTTTTGACCGTCACAGCTTTTTGACCGGACCATCTGTCCGGTCAATTCCTGGAGGAATTCCTGCATGTCGTGGCCATCTCTCCGGGAGTCTTCCCGATTTGATACTTTCTTAATGTAATCCATATATGACAACATAATATTCTCTCGAGATAGGAACCTTTCTTGAATGAAAGAATTTATATTCCCTTGTGAATAATGAGACGGTATCCTCTTAAAGCTATTGTTATTTATGTAAACATTTGCTGTTAGTTTTTTCTTAGTGTGTTTCGGTGACTTTGACAAAGGTGATATAACCTGCCCACATGTATCGTGTGATTATACCCCGCACTATAGTGATAATTGTGCCTTCAGCTGGGTAGTATTGGATTACACGGCTGTGAATACGTTATTGAGGGAGAGGGATGGAAGGGGGGAAGTGGAAGGGAGGGAAGGAAGTGAGATGGATAGAGTTCTCGGAGAGTGGGAGTTATTTACTCTCCTGTTTCCTGGGATAACTAAGCAAATATAGCGGCGGCCAGGAACATGATAGGATGGATTATGAGAATGTTTAGATCCAGAGACCTTCTTGAGGTGCTTCCGGGGCTTAGTGTCCCCGCGGCCTGGTCGTCGACCAGGCCTCCTGGTTGCTGGACTGATCAATCGGGCTGTTAGACGCGGCTGCTCGCAGCCTGACGTATGAGTCACAGCCTGGTTGATCAGGTATCCTTTGGAGGTGCTTACAGGAGGAGGAGGAGGAGGAGGAGGAGGAGGAGGTACCTCACAGCAATGGTAATACTATTTAAATTATTAGTCCATTCCCGTCTTGAGTATTGCTTGGTACTCGCTTTCCCATTCAGAGCGGGAGAGATCTCTGAATTAGATGGAATACAGAGATCATATACGGCACACATAGACACGATAAATTATCTAAATTATTGGGGCCATCTTAAAGCTCTCAAAATGTATTCTTTGGAAAGGATACGTGAAAGGTATCAACTAATTTATACATGGAAGATACTGGAGGGCCAGGTCCCAAATTTACACAGTAGAATAACAGCAGACTGGAGCGAATGATACGGAAGGAAATGTAGAATAGAACCAGTGAGGAGTAGAGGTGCCATAGGCACAATCAGAGAACACTGAACATCAGAGGTCCACAGCTGTTCAACACCCTCCCAGCAAGCATTAGAAATATTGCCGGAACGAAGGTGGATGTATTCAAGAGGCACCTGAATATGTTGCAAGAAATGCCGGACCAAGAAGTGGTGGGTATGTGGACCTGCGAGCCGCTCCAAACAACAGCCTGTTGGATCAAGCTGTCACAAATCAAGCCTGGCCTCAGGCCGGGCTCGGGAAGTAGAAGAACTCGCGAGACCCTCTGCAGGTAAGATCCAGACAAGTGGGTGGAAGTTAGTGTCCCTACCACAACCTGACCCCCTGGTCCTCGCCCACTTCTGGTCATTAGGGAACTCGCCACTTCAGTATTGGTAAAAGCATTAGCATCATTACTTGAGCTTTATCTGGTCTTGCCAGAGTCTTAAGTATCAAACTTAATATTCATTCACGGTCTGGTGGGGGGGGGGGCTGGTGGTGGGGGTTGGTGGGCCAGGTAGTGGGGGGGGGTTGGTGTTGGTGGGCCCTTTGGTGTCGGTGTAGTGGTTGACTTTGGAGGCTAGAGTGATATTTCTTCTGATGGCAAGAAAGGTTCTGGGTTGTGCTAGACAATCAGACCGTATTCAGATGTCTTAGTAGCAAGAGAATCACTTACCTGTGGGCCTGCGGGCCGCTCCAAGCAACAGCCTGGTGGACCAAACTCTCACAAGTCAAGCCTGGCCTCGGGCTGGGCTTGGGGAGTAGAAGAACTCCCAGAACCCCATCAACCAGGTATATGTGGGCCTGCTGAGGGCCGCTCCAAGCAACAGCCTGGTGGACCAAACTCTCACAAGTCAAGCCTGGCCTCGGGCCGGGCTTGGGCAGTAGAAGAACTCCCAGAACCCCCATCAACCAGGTATCACCCAGATTACCGCTTGCAATCGAGTTTAGATATTTGCAACAGTACAAACATGAGGTGACTGACAGCTTCAACTAATGTGTGTTTATCAGATATTGACATGGGCATCAGAATGTTGTAAAGCTTAGCTAAACACTCCACAAGGGCCGTAGCTGGTGTTTTCAATGTTGAATTTACAATGTGTGTTGCAACTGGGAAGGTGGTGTTGTGTGTTCGGTGGAAGGTGATATACGCCGAGAGTATTTGTGTGTTGTTCAAGCAGACTATCGTGGTTGGCGGTAGATGAGTGCTGGTTATCTTGAGGGGAGAGTGGCGGAGGCCAGTGTGCTCTGAAAGGAAAAAGAATAGTGTGGTTTGATGGGAGAGGGAGGGAGAGAGGGAGAGGGATTGGGAGGGGAGGGAGGGAAGTTGTTGGGAGGGGGCAATGCCCCCCTCCCCAGCGCTACATTAAAGGGGTGGGCTGGAGTAAGCGCGATGCCTGGCTCCGGTCACTCCTCCCTGTCCCCTACTCTCCCATACCCTCCCGTCACTCTCCTATTCCCTCCCGTCACTCTCCCATACCCTCCCGTCACTCTCCCATACCCTCCCAACACTGCCCTCCGTCACATCAAGCCTTTCCACTATGAGCTCCTCTGCATTGCCCTAAACCCGAATTGGGTTGTGGGAATTTTGTCTGTTCCCCAGACCAGGCCTGAGGCCAGGCTTGTTTTGTGAAAACTTGATCCAGAAGGCTGTTGCTTGGAGCGGCCCGCAGCCCTACATGTTCATTACAACCCAACTAGTCCAGCATTTCTTGCAGGAACTTGTCTAGTTGTTTCCGGGCCACTCAATCCCACTCTTGTTCCTGTAATATTTCTTGTACTTGTAAGAGGATTTTAAGGAGCCGTGAACGATAGACAGTGATTGGTGATTGTGTCTATGGCACACATAATCTTCACTGGTTCTCCTCTGCACCAATATCACCCTTCCCAGTATGATATTTTGTTGAAACCTCACCTTCCAGTATCTTCCTGGAAGATTATTAGGAACCTGGCCTTCCAGTATCTTCCTGGAAGATTATTAGGAACCTGACCTTCCAGTATCTTCCTGGAAGATTATTAGGAACCTGACCTTCCAGTATCTTCCTGGAAGATTATTAGGAACCTGGCCTTCCAGTATCTTCCTGGAAGATTATTAGGAACCTGACCTTCCAGTATCTTCCTGGAAGATTATTAGGAACCTGACCTTCCAGTATCTTCCTGGAAGATTATTAGGAACCTGACCTTCCAGTATCTTCGATGTATATATTATGCGATACCTACTTCGTCTCGCTTCGGTAGAGCGACGGTCTTGGTCAATACAGGTCGGCGTTCAATCCCCCATCGTCCACA
Organism: Procambarus clarkii; assembly: GCF_020424385.1. Taxonomy (NCBI): domain Eukaryota; kingdom Metazoa; phylum Arthropoda; class Malacostraca; order Decapoda; family Cambaridae; genus Procambarus; species Procambarus clarkii. The sequence continues at coordinate 12,278,392 of NC_059635.1, forward strand.
AGTGGTTGGGCACCATTGCTCCCCCCCCCTCGTCCCATCCCAAATCCTTATCCTGATACCTCCAAAGCACCTCCAAAGGATACCTGATCAACCAGGCTGTGACTCATACGTCAGGCTGCGAGCAGCCGCGTCTAACAGCCTGGTTGATCAGTCCAGCAACCAGGAGGCCTGGTCGACGACCGGGCCGCGGGGACACTAAGCCCCGGAAGCACCTCAAGGTAGCCTCAAGGTAGGTAAGGTGACCCCTTCCAAGTGCTCTATAGTCGTAATGGTTTAATGGTGCTTTTTCCCGATAATTCTCTTCCCATCATCCCCTTTCTACACAGTTTCTCATCCCTTCCACTTTCTCTACTTTACCCTCCCTAATTACCGGCCACTTTAACCTTGTCTCCACTTTTCTCTTGACCGGGTGGAATGTTGCAAATATTTGGTGTCCTTAGAGACGCCGAAGATCACAATGATGGCGGCTGAGGACTCTTTCACTACTTGAGGTGGAGGCTGAGAGATCCTCACTTTGTTGGTTGGTGTCGTGGCTTAGCCTCTGCCAGGCCAGGCCAGGCCAGGCCAGGCCAGGCCAGCCAGCCAGCCAGCCAGCCAGCCAGCCTGCCTGCCTGCCTGCCTCTCCTCTCCTCTCCTCTCCTCTCCTCTCCTCTCCTCTCCTCTCCTCTCCCTGTGAGAGTTGCTCCAGAGTGAGAGCTTGGTAAGAGCAGTCGTAAAGTGGCGGCTCATAGAAAGTTGAGGGTGATAAATGTGTCGCTATTCTAAATGATGTGCTGTTGTTTCTGAAGACATTTCTCTCTTGAGGGTCGCATCTTAAGTGTCTGGAGCTGTACGGTGCCATGCTTGGCCCTCCTTATTGTTGGTACCCGGACTGGCTTACCCGAAAGGGCAGGAAGCGCCCTCTGGTGGTGTGGGGGGGGGGCGAGACCCAGTTCAACCCTCATACCTCCTCCCTTTCTAATTACGTTACCCCTCTTCAATTGGGCCTCACGTTGAAAAGGTGACTGGGAATAATGAGCTGTGCGCCCCCCTGTCATAGAGACGGGTGTCGCCCCCTCCCGCCCTGACCAGTAATGGCTGATGAAAGGTTCCCGCCAATTTTGACGCGACGCTGCGAAATTCACAGCAAAAATAGTTTTAGGACGAAGCCATATTTTTGTGTTTTTTTTTTTCGTCCCTCACGTTTGGGATGGGTTAAATGCGTAATTTTTTTTGTCTGCATTGCGTAGAGTTTTATTATTGAAATTTTGTTAGATGTGTGTTTTCCCATATTTGTTTGGTGTTTATATTTTTTGTTTGCTTAATTGGCGTAATTGTCGTGTCGTTTGTTCATTCTCGCGCGATAGTGCATGATGAACAGTTATATATGGAACACTTGGGGGGGGGGGGTAGGGGGGCATAGTTACTTACTTGTGTTACTTGCTACTTGCATGAGTATACTCTTGGATATCATTTGGTCATTGATGTGACATTTTCTTACCCACGCTAGTGTAGTCACCCACCTGGATGCATAAACGTTAATGAAGGTTGGATAAGTCTGGGTTGAATGACACGTTCAGTATTTTGAACCATTTTTCTACACTGTTTCTAGCCCAGATCCAGCCCAAGCCAGCGGTCTCACGCTCCTTAACAACCTGGTTGATCCCTGGTTGATGGGGTTCTGGGAGTTCTTCTACTCCCCAAGCCCGGCCCGAGGCCAGGCTTGACTTGTGAGAGTTTGGTCCACCAGGCTGTTGCTTGGAGCGGCCCGCAGCAGGCCCACATACCCACCACAGCCCGGTTGGTCCGGCACTCATTGGAGGAAACAATCTAGTTTCCTCTTGAAGATGTCCACGGTTGTTCCGGCAATATTTCTTAATAGTCGCTGGGAGGACGTTGAACAACCGCGGACCTCTGATGTTTATACAGTGTTCTCTGATTTCATCATAATCTTGTATAAATAAAATATAAAAATATATCAAATATCTAAGCACATACATAATGAATAAATCAACAAGCATACATATTACTGTAGATGTTTTTGACATTTAATTTGAAGCAGGTAGACGCACTCGTTAAATTCCTTGTATAAACCTTGTATACATATTTCCCTCATAAAATTTTGCCAAGCATGGGTGCTGGGGCTCCTTAGGGCGCATAAGCAGCGTCCTTGCCGGGGTTAAGGGTCATTAGAATGTCATTAAGGGTCCCTCCTTCGCTGTCAGATTAATGTAGGCGGGAGCTGGGCCTCCGTCAACACAACCCCCCCCTAACCCCCCTTACCCCCCCCGTCCCCCCATACACACGTCAAGACAGTAATCACTCATTAACTGACAGATGTTAACCACAGGTGGTAAACAAAGTGGTCCCTCGAGTGAAGACTCCAGTAAACATTCTTGAAGAAAACCCGAGACGAACTTCTCATCTGATGCCGACTACTTCATAATGGGTGTAGTTCAGGCAGGGTTGGTAGCCACGCTCGTCCAAGCAGTGACGTCCCCCTCCTGAGGGTAGTGGAGGATAGGCTCGAGAGGGGGGGGGGATAGACACCGTAATGGCGGACAGGAGGGAGAGAGAGAGAGAGATCTGGGCACTTCTGTATCATAATAAATTGTAAGATACGGCCCTCAATTTTCCGAAGGATGAAAGGATAGAAGACTAGGTGACCATGATCCAGAGAGGAGACGGTAGGTTAGATGGTAGTGGTGGGTGAGAGGGAGAGGGGCAGAGAGGAAGGGAAGGGATGGAAGGGGAAGGGGAGGGGGGGAGGGGGATGACATTCTTGGGAAATAAGGAAGCCAAGTCAAAATTTATTACAGGTGAAGAAAATGGGACGCCGTGAGTTATTGAAGGAAGAGGAAAGTCAAGCATAGGTTTATGTCTTATACATAGTGTGCTGGGCTCAGCCCTCACCAGCCTGCAGCTGTGGTAGTGTGCTGGGCTCAGCCCTCACCAGCCTGCAGCTGTGGTAGTGTGCTGGGCTCAGCCCTCACCAGCCTGCAGCTGTGGTAGTGTGCTGGGCTCAGCCCTCACCAGCCTGCAGCTGTGGTAGTGTGCTGGGCTCAGCCCTCACCAGCCTGCAGCTGTGGTAGTGTGCTGGGCTCAGCCCTCACCAGCCTGCAGCTGTGGTAGTGTGCTGGGCTCAGCCCTCACCAGCCTGCAGCTGTGGTAGTGTGCTGGGCTCAGCCCTCACCAGCCTGCAGCTGTGGTAGTGTGCTGGGCTCAGCCCTCACCAGCCTGCAGCTGTGGTAGTGTGCTGGGCTCAGCCCTCACCAGCCTGCAGCTGTGGTAGTGTGCTGGGCTCAGCCCTCACCAGCCTGCAGCTGTGGTAGTGTGCTGGGCTCAGCCCTCACCAGCCTGCAGCTGTGGTAGTGTGCTGGGCTCAGCCCTCACCAGCCTGCAGCTGTGGTAGTGTGCTGGGCTCAGCCCTCACCAGCCTGCAGCTGTGGTAGTGTGCTGGGCTCAGCCTTCACCAGCCTGCAGCTGTCGTAGTGTGCTGGGCTCAGCCCTCACCAGCCTGCAGCTGTGGTAGTGTGCTGGGCTCAGCCCTCACCAGCCTGCAGCTGTGGTAGTGTGCTGGGCTCAGCCCTCACCAGCCTGCAGCTGTGGTAGTGTGCTGGGCTCAGCCCTCACCAGCCTGCAGCTGTGGTAGTGTGCTGGGCTCAGCCCTCACCAGCCTGCAGCTGTGGTAGTGTGCTGGGCTCAGCCCTCACCAGCCTGCAGCTGTGGTAGTGTGCTGGGCTCAGCCCTCACCAGCCTGCAGCTGTGGTAGTGTGCTGGGCTCAGCCCTCACCAGCCTGCAGCTGTGGTAGTGTGCTGGGCTCAGTCTTCACCAGCCTGCAGCTGTGGTAGTGTGCTGGGCTCAGCCTTCACCAGCCTGCAGCTGTGGTAGTGTGCTGGGCTCAGCCTTCACCAGCCTGCAGCTGTGGTAGTGTGCTGGGCTCAGCCCTCACCAGCCTGCAGCTGTGGTAGTGTGCTGGGCTCAGCCCTCACCAGCCTGCAGCTGTGGTAGTGTGCTGGGCTCAGCCCTCACCAGCCTGCAGCTGTGGTAGTGTGCTGGGCTCAGCCCTCACCAGCCTGCAGCTGTGGTAGTGTGCTGGGCTCAGCCCTCACCAGCCTGCAGCTGTGGTAGTGTGCTGGGCTCAGCCCTCACCAGCCTGCAGCTGTGGTAGTGTGCTGGCCTCAGCCTTCACCAGCCTGCAGCTGTGGTAGTGTGCTGGGCTCAGCCCTCACCAGCCTGCAGCTGTCGTAGTGTGCTGGGCTCAGCCCTCACCAGCCTGCAGCTGTGGTAGTGTGCTGGGCTCAGCCCTCACCAGCCTGCAGCTGTGGTAGTGTGCTGGGCTCAGCCCTCACCAGCCTGCAGCTGTGGTAGTGTGCTGGGCTCAGCCCTCACCAGCCTGCAGCTGTCGTAGTGTGCTGGGCTCAGCCCTCACCAGCCTGCAGCTGTGGTAGTGTGCTGGGCTCAGCCCTCACCAGCCTGCAGCTGTGGTAGTGTGCTGGGCTCAGCCCTCACCAGCCTGCAGCTGTGCAGTAGTGTGCTGGGCTCAGGTGTGCTGGGCTCAGCCCTCACCAGCCTGCAGCTGTGGTAGTGTGCTGGGCTCAGCCCTCACCAGCCTGCAGCTGTGGTAGTGTGCTGGGCTCAGCCCTCACCAGCCTGCAGCTGTCGTAGTGTGCTGGGCTCAGCCCTCACCAGCCTGCAGCTGTGGTAGTGTGCTGGGCTCAGCCCTCACCAGCCTGCAGCTGTGGTAGTGTGCTGGGCTCAGCCCTCACCAGCCTGCAGCTGTCGTAGTGTGCTGGGCTCAGCCCTCACCAGCCTGCAGCTGTGGTAGTGTGCTGGGCTCAGCCCTCACCAGCCTGCAGCTGTGGTAGTGTGCTGGGCTCAGCCTTCACCAGCCTGCAGCTGTGGTAGTGTGCTGGGCTCAGCCCTCACCAGCCTGCAGCTGTGGTAGTGTGCTGGGCTCAGTCTTCACCAGCCTGCAGCTGTGGTAGTGTGCTGGGCTCAGCCCTCACCAGCCTGCAGCTGTCAAAGTGTGCTGGGCTCAGCCCTCACCAGCCTGCAGCTGTCGTAGTGTGCTGGGCTCAGCCCTCACCAGCCTGCAGCTGTGGTAGTGTGCTGGGCTCAGCCCTCACCAGCCTGCAGCTGTGGTAGTGTGCTGGGCTCAGCCCTCACCAGCCTGCAGCTGTCGTAGTGTGCTGGGCTCAGCCCTCACCAGCCTGCAGCTGTCGTAGTGTGCTGGGCTCAGCCTTCACCAGCCTGCAGCTGTCGTAGTGTGCTGGGCTCAGCACTCACCAGCCTGCAGCTGTCGTAGTGTGCTGGGCTCAGCCCTCACCAGCCTGCAGCTGTCGTAGTGTGCTGGGCTCAGCCCTCACCAGCCTGCAGCTGTCGTAGTGTGCTGGGCTCAGCCCTCACCAGCCTGCAGCTGTCGTAGTGTGCTGGGCTCAGCCCTCACCAGCCTGCAGCTGTGGTAGTGTGCTGGGCTCAGCCCTCACCAGCCTGCAGCTGTCGTAGTGTGCTGGGCTCAGCCCTCACCAGCCTGCAGCTGTCGTAGTGTGCTGGGCTCAGCCTTCACCAGCCTGCAGCTGTCGTAGTGTGCTGGGCTCAGCCCTCACCAGCCTGCAGCTGTCGTAGTGTGCTGGGCTCAGCCCTCACCAGCCTGCAGCTGTCGTAGTGTGCTGGGCTCAGCCCTCACCAGCCTGCAGCTGTCGTAGTGTGCTGGGCTCAGCCCTCACCAGCCTGCAGCTGTCGTAGTGTGCTGGGCTCAGCCCTCACCAGCCTGCAGCTGTCGTAGTGTGCTGGGCTCAGCCCTCACCAGCCTGCAGCTGTCGTAGTGTGCTGGGCTCAGCCCTCACCAGCCTGCAGCTGTGGTAGTGTGCTGGGCTCAGCCCTCACCAGCCTGCAGCTGTCGTAGTGTGCTGGGCTCAGCCCTCACCAGCCTGCAGCTGTCGTAGTGTGCTGGGCTCAGCCCTCACCAGCCTGCAGCTGTCGTAGTGTGCTGGGCTCAGCCCTCACCAGCCTGCAGCTGTCGTAGTGTGCTGGGCTCAGCCCTCACCAGCCTGCAGCTGTCGTAGTGTGCTGGGCTCAGCCCTCACCAGCCTGCAGCTGTCGTAGTGTGCTGGGCTCAGCCCTCACCAGCCTGCAGCTGTCGTAGTGTGCTGGGCTCAGCCCTCACCAGCCTGCAGCTGTGGTAGTGTGCTGGGCTCAGTCTTCACCAGCCTGCAGCTGTCGTAGTGTGCTGGGCTCAGCCCTCACCAGCCTGCAGCTGTCGTAGTGTGCTGGGCTCAGCCTTCACCAGCCTGCAGCTGTCGTAGTGTGCTGGGCTCAGCCCTCACCAGCCTGCAGCTGTCGTAGTGTGCTGGGCTCAGCCCTCACCAGCCTGCAGCTGTCGTAGTGTGCTGGGCTCAGCCCTCACCAGCCTGCAGCTGTGGTAGTGTGCTGGGCTCAGTCTTCACCAGCCTGCAGCTGTCGTAGTGTGCTGGGCTCAGTCTTCACCAGCCTGCAGCTGTGGTAGTGTGCTGGGCTCAGTCTTCACCAGCCTGCAGCTGTCGTAGTGTGCTGGGCTCAGCCCTCACCAGCCTGCAGCTGTCGTAGTGTGCTGGGCTCAGCCCTCACCAGCCTGCAGCTGTCGTAGTGTGCTGGGCTCAGCCCTCACCAGCCTGCAGCTGTCGTAGTGTGCTGGGCTCAGCCCTCACCAGCCTGCAGCTGTCGTAGTGTGCTGGGCTCAGCCCTCACCAGCCTGCAGCTGTGGTAGTGTGCTGGGCTCAGCCCTCACCAGCCTGCAGCTGTCGTAGTGTGCTGGGCTCAGCCCTCACCAGCCTGCAGCTGTGGTAGTGTGCTGGGCTCAGCCCTCACCAGCCTGCAGCTGTCGTAGTGTGCTGGGCTCAGCCCTCACCAGCCTGCAGCTGTCGTAGTGTGCTGGGCTCAGCCTTCACCAGCCTGCAGCTGTCGTAGTGTGCTGGGCTCAGCCTTCACCAGCCTGCAGCTGTCGTAATGTGCTGACCTCAGCCCTCACCAGCCTGTAGCTCTCGTAATGTGCTTTTGGTTAACTTGATAAATTGTTACCCTAATGCACTCCTTCTCTTTATTGAGGCTGTTTTGCACATTTTGCCATCCCTCTTCGCCTCGGAATTAATTATTTAATTGCTCACATTTGGAACAAGTATATGTAGGTGATGAATCCCAATAACGCGGCTGAAGAATGTTGACTAGACCACACACTAGAAGGTGAAGGGACGACGACGTTTCGGTCAGTCCTGGACCATTCTCAAGTCGACAATTGACTTGGTCCAGTCCTGGACCATTCTCAAGTCGACAATCGACTTGAGAATGGTCCAGGACGGACCGAATAGTCGTCGTCCCTTCACCTTCTAGTGTGTGGTCTAGTCAACAAGTATATCAAATTTTGTTTTTCTTCTGCGCTCCATGGAGTGCAGTTTGAGGGATTTTTCTGCGGTCCCAACTCTTTAGATGCTCTACTGAATAGAGTCGAGCAGTAACAGTTCTCTGGGTCAGCAACGTCCTTCATGTTTGAAAACTGGGCGGTTTTTGTGAAGCATTATTCCTCACTAGTGCTTAAAAGGTACGATTATTTGGTTGAAATTTCAAGATGAAAAGTTCTTGTTATCCAGCCTGTCATTTTCCTTTCAGTTGGGGAGGCTATTTCTGTGTGTTCCTTTAAACACGAGATCGTCCGACGTGATTTGCTTTCATCTGCTATTATATGCTTTCATATAATTATATTTCTTTCGTTGCTTTCATTTCTATTGTTGCTTTCATTTTTACGTTGCTTTCATTTTTACGTTGCTTTCATTTCTATTGTTGCTTTCATTTCTATTGTTGCTTTCATTTTTACGTTGCTTTCATTTTTACGTTGCTTTCATTTCTATTATATTCTTTGGCTGGGTTTTATATGTAGTGCCTTTCATGTCTTCGTTTTTACCAGAGCACAGGAAAGGTAACTTGTGTTTACTGAGCATCTTGTTTCTTGTCCCATTGAAAGACCTGGTTTACATCAGTTTAGAGGCTTGCTGCGTCTTTTTCAGTTTCTACTCTCATAAAAATCCTAGTGTTATCTGCCAAGGATGATACGGTAATTTATTTTTGTAATTATTATTTTTTTATTGTTATTTTCTACCACAGACGTGGCCACACATTTACAATGCTAATCAACATGTACAAAATTTTTTTGTCCTCCTTGGCATTACTATTTTTCTTATCTAACACAGAATTGAAGGCCAGCCACAGGGGTGTAGAAACTGAGAGGCAGGAACGTTCTGATCTATAACATATGTTGTTGTCCATATTATTTCTTAAGAAGTTGTGCAACGTTTGCAACCATTCTCGATTCCTGTATCCTTCTCGATGCGAATGATTTGTTGAATGTGCAGGTCAGAGGCTCGCAAAGCTTATCTTGAGATTCTTGGGCCAGATTCACGAAAGCAGTTACGCAAGTACTTACGAACGTGTACATCTTTCCTCAATCTTTGACGGCTTTGGTTACATTTATTAAACAGTTTACGAGCATGAAAACTTCCCATTCAAATGTTGATACTGTTATAAACAGCCTCCTGGTGCTTCGGAGCTCATTAACTGTTTAATAATTCGAAACAAAGTCACCAAAGATTGAGAAAAGATGTACAGGTTCGTAAGTGTTTGCGTAAGTGCTTTCGTGAATCTGGCCCCTTGTCTATGATAAGTGCTTGTAGCTCCAGGGACACGATATGATTAATTTGTATATTTGTTTAATGTCTTTGTTGTTAACAACTAAATTGCACTTTACTTGTGATTGGTATCCACACGGAGGTCTCCAGCTGTAGATAAATGTTGAGTTCTTCTCTAGTAAATACAGAAACATTGTACTTACAGACTCTCACATTTGTTTTCAGCTACCCGACTTGTATCATATGTCTATGGGTCAGTGAACAAATCCACAAGGGCCGTGACGAGGATTCGAACCTGCGTCCGGGAGCATCTCAGACACTGCCTTAATCGACTGAGCTATGGGCCAGTGTTTCCTTTTGTCTTTGTTAGTTCAATCTGCAAGAGCTCTTTTGAACTCGTCTCTGTCTATCTACCTACCTACCTTGAGGTGCTTCCGGGGCTTAGTGTCCCCGCGGCCCGGTCGTCGACCAGGCCTCCTGGTCTATCTCACAATATGCACATCATAATTTATTTTGTTTTGTTATTCATTTTTATTGCTTCTGGTTTATTTGATAAATTGTTACTCTAAGCCTAAGGCCTAGTGACTCATACGTCACTAGTATGAGTCACTTAGGCTGTGACTCATACGTCAGGCTGCGAGCAGCCGCGTCTAACAGCCTGGTTGATCAGTCCAGCAACCAGGAGGCCTGGTCGACGAGCGGGCCGCGGGGACACTAAGCCCCGGAAGCACCTCCAGGTAACATCAAGGTAACCAAGGTAGTGCTTACTCTCCCGTGACGGGTGAGAGTAAGCAAGAGGCAAGAAGAATTATTAGAGAAAGTGTGGAGTGTACTTCAAAGTGACCGACTCAGAAGCAAACTTAATTATGAATAATGAACGGAGGAAAAGAAATGGTCCAGACATGAAGTGGACGTATGAATTAAGGCGCAAGATAGCCGACTCCAGAAGAGAGAGGGGGGTCGAAGACGGGATTCTTCGACCCCCTCTCTCTCTATTCTCCTATGTCTTGTGGGAGGGAGAGAGGGAGATGGAATCAGTCTTGGAATCTCTTCTTCCAACACAAACACCCGTAAGGGTCTGACGACTCCTCAGCCATTTAGAGTTCCCCGTGACTGGAGCTGAATGGGCAAGTCTCGCGCGGAGGCATTCATTTTTGGAATGATAAATGATAATGGAAATTCTCTCCTGGTGTAAGTATTATACCATTCGGCGCCGGTCTTGGCGTTGGTCCGTAATATATCGTCTCTTGTATTGATTATGGTCTCCTGGTGGGGGTGACGGGGGGGGGGGGGGGTAGGAAAGGGTGTTGTGGGGGGTGGTGTGGTGGGGGTGACGGGGGGGGGGGTAGGAAAGGGGGTGTTGTGGGTGGTGGTGGTGTGGTGGGGGTGTATATTGGGGGTGTGGGGGGGGGGAGACATTGACTATCAGATAGATACATTTGTTCTCAGTTTTCCAAAATATAAATTTCCGCAAATTGTTTCACACTGAATTTTTGTTGTCAGAAGTTTTTGTTTGTTTTGAATCGTGTTTTGGAGAGTGTGTCACCACCTCTCAATTCTACCCTCCACCTTCCCCCCTCCTCCTCCCCCCCCCCTCCCCCCGTCCCCCCCCCCCCCTCCCCCCCCCGTCCTCCTCCTCCCCCAGTCCTCCTCCTCCCCCCCCCCCGTCCCCCTCCTCCTCCCCCCGTCCCCCCCCCCCCGTCCCCCTCCCCCCCTTCACCCTTCCCACTCCCCCCTCCCCCCTTCCCCCTCCCCCCTTCCCCCTCCCCCCTCCCCCCTTCCCCCTCCCCCCTTCCCCCTCTCCCCCCTCTCCCCCTCCACCTCTGTAAATCCCCCCACGCAGAATTTCACCAGCTGTGCAAATATTTTTATTTCGGAAGGTTATTAATTCCCGCGTAAACTTGGATATGCTACTCTGACCCATTTGCCGGGAGTGGGAAGTACCATTGTCCTCTGCGTTATAAGTTTACCGCCATGATAATCCGTCTGGTAATGGGCGGCAGTTATTGTTAACATTAATTTTTATATTTTGCATAACATTGCACAGCTGTTGGTGTCGTTTTGATGTCATTTGTGTCGTTTTTTAATTTTTGCAATATGTCACGTGTCAAAATTTTATTGTGGTGCTTGGCCCCGCGGGCGTGTGGTGTTTGAGTGTGGTGTTTGAGTGCGGTGTCGAGTGCGTTTTGGGAGTCATAGGTCCGTATGGTATTTTGTCATTCGCGCTACGAGTCTGTAATTATAGTGATCAACTGTAATTTCATGAGGTTGAGGGGGGGAGTGTTGGTATGTGTGCGTGGACGTGCGTGCCTGAGCGTGGGCGTGCGTGCGTGTGTTCCCACACACACATAATGGGTACTGGGAGCAAGGTAAATGCGTGCGCGTGTATCGTAGGTACTGTTGAGTCACGGGACGATAGTGCGTGGGGAGGTCCAGTAATGTATGTGACCATCACAGAACCTGTGCCACTTACCCTTGCCAGTACCGTGAGGTGGTTGCGGGAGATTGTGGGATGCGGGGAGTTTGGTGGCCCGAGTAAGTGAAATATGGCTGGGCGGATCCGTGGAGTTTTCTCTCTGGCGCGCGCTCCTACGGAGCTTTGCAATTACTTTATTCACTCTCGTATTCTTGAAGATATCCTCACAATGTACCCAAAATTTGCCCGTGCAGGCTACTAAACATATGGCTCTGTATGGCTAACCATCCTGCGAGATTGGGACTTTTATTACCACTGCTGCCTTATTCACTTTTGTGTTGATAGCCTCATAATGCTTCCGGAGTCTGCCAGTGCAGACTGCTTATCACATGCCTCTGTATGATGAGCCGGTCGGCCGAGCGGACAGCACACTGGACTTGTGATCCTGTGGTCCTGGGTTCGATCCCAGGCGCCGGCGAGAAACAATGGGCAGAGTTTCACCCTATGCCCCTGTTACCTAGTAGTAAAATAGGTACCTGGGTGTTAGTCAGCTGTCACGGGCTGCTTCCTGGGGGTGGAGGCCTGGTCGAGGACCGGGCCGCGGGGACACTAAAGCCCCGAAATCATCTCAAAATAACTATCTCAAGAAGAAGGGTGGTGTGGCTGTGGGTAGGAGTAGGGTGTGGCTGTGGGAGAGTGTAGATTTGAGGGTGTACCCGTGGGTCCGCTTCCCTCTTTGTCTTAGGGAAGTGAACTTTAACAGAACGCGTCACCAATCCGTCAGGGAATAATGAACGCGCCCAAGCGGTCTTACGTCCAATATCACCCAGCGGGTCACACCAGCAAGCAAGCTAACTCCCACAATGGGTCAGAAGCAGCAAGAAATTGTTTCAATATGTGGTGTGGAGGCGGGAGACAAGACTGAAGGTGGGTGAGAGAGAGGAAGAAGAGAGAGAGGCCACCAGGCTCGCTGCCCCGGCCTCTGCTGGCTGTCAGCGCTATATATCTGCTACTCCAGCCCGGCCCCGCGCCGGAGATTGGAAAGTGTGTCATTTGCTGTTAAAGTAAGATAGATTGAACGGGATGTGTGTGTGTGTGTGTGGACCGGACGTGTGTGTGTGTGGACCGGACGTGTGTGTGTGTGGACCGGACGTGTGTGTGTGTGGACCGGACGTGTGTGTGTGTGGACCGGACGTGTGTGTGTGTGTGTGTGGACCGGACGTGTGTGTGGGTGTGTGTGTGTGTGTGGACCGGACGTGTGTGTGTGTGTGGACCGGACGTGTGTGTGTGTGGACCGGACGTGTGTGTGTGTGGACCGGACGTGTGTGTGTGTGGACCGGACGTGTGTGTGTGTGTGTGTGGACCGGACGTGTGTGTGTGTGTGTGTGGACCGGACGTGTGTGTGTGTGTGTGTGTGGACCGGACGTGTGTGTGTGGACCGGACATTGTCATGCGACTGGCTCGCCGTTCATGCCAGATAATTCACGTTGAATAGAAATATTCAGTATTGATGTAATTCCTTGCGGGGGAATTATACTGCCCCCAGCTGAATACGACAGATACGCCTGGCAGTACAGAGGGAATCTGCTTACAAATTATAAAGGATCATCCTCTCCATTCCCCATTTTGTCCCAGTGGGTTAAATCTGTTCCGCGTTCAGGTGCTTTCCGGACTGAGGAATGACCACCAGACCGTGCTGATATTTGCTGGTTGTGCAGCCCCAGTGTACGAAGTGTACCGCTGGCTACCTCCGAGGTACACTCCTTGGTACACTCCTTGGTACACAGTCGGAGGTGTGTAGGTGTCCGTGTGATGCGCTGCTTTCACAATCCGTCTATTCAACACCATCCCAGTGATGAAGTAAATCTTGTGTAGTTACTTAACACTCCTGAATGATGATAATATCTTAGACTAACTGTTAAGGCAGCTGCCCGTGCTGTTACTTCATGGCTGCAACGCTTGGCCCAAATTCTAAATTCATCCGACTCAATTCTAAATTCATAGGGAGCCGGTCGGCCGAGCGGACAGCACGCGGGACTTGTGAGCCTGTGGTCCTGGGTTCGATCCCAGGCGCCGGCGAGAAACAATGGGCAGAGTTTCTTTCACCCTATGCCCACTGTTACCTAGCAATAAAATAGGTACCTGGGTGTTAGCCAGCTGTCATGGGCTGCTTCCTGGGGGTGGAGGCCTGGTCGAGGACCGGGCCGCGGGGACACTAAAAAAGCCCCGAAATCATCTCAAGATAACCTCAAGATAGACTCATGGACTCGCTTGAGAGTGAATCCTCTGCGGATATTTGTCAATTACATTACCTCCTGGAAAGTGCTTGCTCGCAGAGATTGTAGAACCGATATTAAATTAACCTTTTGATGGTTTACAAATTGCTTTTTATTGTGACTTGGTTGAACATTGTATATTTTGATCCAATAAGGAGGCTGTTATATTAGGATCTGCTGCCTGGTTTTTTGTCTAAGTATTTATGATGATAGTGTCACTTATAGTTAGTTTTGTCGTCAGGCTACATGTGTAGTGCGGCGTCTCCCCCCCCCCCTCCCCTCCCCCAACCACTTGGGCTGGTCGGTAGAGCGACGGTCTAGCTTCATGCAGGTTGGCGTTCAATCCTCGACCGTCCAAGTGGTTGGGTATCATTCCTTTCCACCGTCCCATCCCAAAGCCTTATAATGATCCCTTCCCAGTGCTGTATAGTCGTGATGGCCTGGCACTTTACCCCTGATAGTTCCCTCCCCCCCCCTTCGTCAGTGCTCCTGAGGAGGGTATTGATATCAGGGAAGGGGGAAGTCCCTCTGAGGGATGGGACCATGTCAATCCTGTAGGTCCCCCAGGATAGTGAGGCAACCCGTTCTCGCAAATTCGTAAAGTCAATATTGACTTATTAACTACGTGCATAGGTGATATACTAAACATAATAGATACCCTTAAAAAGATTCATAGAAAACACCGACCTTACCTAACCTTGTTAGTATCTTAAGATAAGCATCTTATTGCTTCGTAATTACAATTATTACTTAACCTATACCTATTATAGGTTAGGTAATAATTGTAATTACGAAGCAATAACATGCTTATCTTAACATACTAAGTAGGTTAGGTAAGGTCGGTGTTTTCTATGAATCTTTTTAAGGGTATCTATTATGTTAAGTATGTCACCTATGCACATATTTAATAAGTCAATATTGACTTATTAAATTTGCGAGAACGGGTTGAGTGAGGACACAAGAGCGTGCTGTGTTAACTATTCACCATACGGACCTGCCTTGAGTCCTTGGATCTTAATCTGTCTGACGTATTGTTGGAAAGCGAAAATAAATGATCCACTAATTATGCCGCACAGTGTAATTAGGGCTTTTATGAAGTGCATAAATACTTGTAACTATTCGGTAACCATTGTCATCTGATCCTGTGTGCTTGTAATAAATACTATTTACTGCTGTTTCTATACTCGTGTGATCGTCTTGCCTAAATATTGAGAGCTTTGACGAAAAATGTGTTGCAAATGTTGGTTAAATGTTGAGACGAGTGAATTTATGACTTCTGGGTCAACGTTGTCCAGAGATGTCAGCGCATTCAGCATCGCAACGAAGGATATCTGTTCCTTCACCTCCTACAGCACTCTGAGTGCTGACTTTGTCATTCACCTGGCAGACAGTGGGTGGTGGGCCCGACGAGGCAGACAGTGGGTGGTGGGCCCCGACGAGGCAGACAGTGGGTGGTGGGCCCGACGAGGCAGACAGTGGTTGGTGGGCCCCGACGAGGCAGACAGTGGGTGGTGGGCCCCGACGAGGCAGACAGTGGGTGGTGGGCCCCGACGAGGCAGACAGTGGGTGGTGGGCCCGACGAGGCAGACACCGGGTGGTGGGCCCCGACGAGGCAGACACCGGGTGGTGGGCCCCGACGAGGCAGACAGTGGGTGGTGGGCCCGACGAGGCAGACAGTGGGTGGTGGGCCCCGACGAGGCAGACACCGGGTGGTGGGCCCCGACGAGGCAGACAGTGGGTGGTGGGCCCCGACGAGGCAGACACCGGGTGGTGGGCCCCGACGAGGCAGACAGTGGGTGGTGGGCCCCGACGAGGCAGACAGTGGGTGGTGGGCCCCGACGAGGCAGACACAGGGTGGTGGGCCCCGACGAGGCAGACAGTGGGTGGTGGGCCCGCCGCTCCGGAGCGGTTATATCTCCCGTCCCCAGAGGCTGAACCGCTCTTTGTCTGGTGTTGGTAGACTTCTGCCCTAAAGTTTTGAAAGACGCGCCTATTTCACACAAAGCTGAGCTTATTCTCCGCTAAGCTCAGTTTATTCTTTCTCCGTATTCCCTCGCCTCTCCCCCACCCCCAGTTTTACCACAGAGGTTGGTCACTAAGCTTCGTGTAGTTGGGGTTTTGCAGCTTGAAAACCGGCTTGGACGGCTTTCTGAAAGCGAGTGATGGTGTCGATACGGCTGTGTTGTGTTGACAGTTCTTTCATGCTTGTACCCGCAGGAGCGCCCTGCTCGCTCTCCCTCTGGCCTCCTCGACCTGAAGTCTGCTGCAGGAGAGGCGTCATCCACCTAGTTGTGCTTGCGGGGGATGAACTCTAGCTCTTTGGGCCCGCCTCTCACCTGTCAATCAACTGACTTTTATTTAACCCCCCCCCCACACTCACATATCCCCAGGAAGCAGCCCGTAACAGCTGTCTAACTCCCAGGTACCTATTTACTGCTAGGTGAACAGGCGCATCAGAGTGATAGAAACTCTGCGCATTTGTTTACAGTAACGATTAGGACCGTTGTACGTATATTGACGTAAAAGACTATTAGAAAGTAGAAATCGGTACTATTCAATTTAGACAAACCGGAAAAGTTTTTGTTGCAGAGAAGTTTTGACCTAACCTAAGCTTCCTAGGCCTACTACGCGCTATAAGATAGCCTAATATAGTACATATATGTGCTATACTAGGCCTAGGAATATTTAAGGTTGGTATTTAGCTTGATTTTTGTCGGACTGTTTAAAGTGAATAGTACCAATTTCTACTATCTAATAGTCTATTACGTGTATGTCTATACGTTGGTAGACAGTTACAGAAGAACTGTCTAAACAGGAGGATGAGCTGGGTAGAGTGTGTTGACAGCGTCACCGGCAACCTCGGGACATATTAGTGTGGGAGAGGGAAGTGGTTCAAGCTCCCACTACCCGAGTCGGGCTCCGGGCCGGGGAGTAGAACACCTCCCAGAACCGCCCATCAACGTGCAAGGTGTATTCACGCGCTCAAAGTTTACACTACTCGCTGAAAGACCTCGCTTTGCCGATACTGTCGGTGGGGGGAGGGGTGGGGGGGAGAGGGGGGGTTGTGTGTGTGTGTGGGGGGGAGCAAGGGGGGGAGGGGGGGTGGGGGGGGCTCAGATGCCTTTAGTAATAAATCCGAGTCGGGGAATGAATATTGGTTCAAAAGTCCACGTCGTCGACGCTAAGGTAAGATTTTCTGTGCTTTTTTACAGGGAATAACGCCCTAATGCTAGTGAAACTTGTAGGTTATTGTCGCGGGCGTATCCCGCCGGCGGCCATGTTCTTACGTGTGTGATTGGGTGGAAGGAAAGCAGGTAGGATAAAGAATAAGAGGTAGGATAAAGGATAAGAGGTAGGATAAAGGATAAGGCGAGTATTGATTCTTGTGTTGCTCTGCTTAAGACGTAAAACTCAATATTTTATACCTTTTCGTGTATTGCGACAGTTTAGGCTCGAATCTATTTCTGGCAAGGGAGTCGGTCGGCCGAGCGGACAGCACGCTGGACTTGTGATCCTGTGGTCCTGGGTTCGATCCCAGGCGCCGGCGAAAAACAATGGGCAGAATTTCTTTCACCCTATGCTCCTGTTACCTAGCAGTAAAATAGGTACCTGGGTGTTAGTCAGCTGTCTCGGGCTGCTTCCTGGGGGTGGAGGCCTGGTCGAGGACCGGGCCGCGGGGACACTAAAAGCCCCGAAATCATCTCAAGATAACCTCAAGTAGCAGGGAAGATGATCTCAGATTCGGTGATTCTTAACATTGAGAGTCTTGTTTAATTCACATTTTCCAATGGGATCTTTTTTTAATGTGGGCGTAGGGACTTGTTTTGTATGGGTTGCATGGGTGCTGGGGGAGGACACCTGGGGTCCAGGTGCTGGGGGAGGACACCTGGGGTCCAGGTGCTGGGGGAGGACACCTGGGGTCCAGGTGCTGGGGGAGGACACCTGGGGTCCAGGTGCTGGGGGAGGACACCTGGGGTCCAGGTGCTGGGGGAGGACACCTGGGGTCCAGGTGCTGGGGGGGGGGAGGATACAAATTGAGGAAAGCTCATTACCTTAAGTGGCACTCGTGGAGCTTTAACTCTGCACCTTAAGTACCATGGATAAAAGTGGGCCGTGTGTGTGTGTGTGTGTGTGTGTGTGTGTGTGTGTGTGTGTGTGTGTGTGTGTGTGTGTGTGTGTGTGTGTGTGTGGGTGTGTGTGGGTGTGGGTGTATGTGTGTGTGTGTGTGTGTGTGTGTGTGTGTGTGTGTGTGTGTGTGTATGTGTGTGTGTCTTTGTGTGTGTGTGTGTGTGTGTGTGTGTGTGTGTGTGTGTGGGTGTAAGGTGGTGCTGCTGGACACTGGCGGAAGCCCTGTCTTCCCACTCCCCACTAATTGCTTTGTGGCAGTAGTGTGTGTGTGTACACACACACACACACACACACACACACACACACACACACACACACACACACACACACACACACACACACACTCACTTTCTCCTTTCTCTTTCTCTCTCTCTCTCTCTCTCTCTCTCTCTCTCTCTCTCTCTCTCTCTCTCTCTCTGTCTCTGTCTCTGTCTCTGTCTCTCTCTCTGTCTCTCTCTCTGTCTCTCTCTCTCTCTCTCTCTCTCTCTCTCTCTCTCTCTCTCTCTCTCTCTCTCTCTCTCTCTCTCTCTCTCTCTCTCTCTCTTTCTCTCTCTCTTTCTCTCTCTTTTCCCTTCCTCTCTCCCTCCCTCTTCTCGTCGTGATTTACACTCGTCGCTTCCATTATTGCTTTTTCTCCCTTCCCACTCTGTCCCATGATTTATTACACTGAAGAAGGCTGTTCCTTACTGTCTCCTTGCTCGTCTCTCTCCCCCTTACAGTCGTGTCCTCACAGCTGTCATGTCGACTGCCTCATGTTCTTATAACACTGTATCGCTCTCTCTCTCAATCGTCAAACTGCCTCGTGCTAGAAACGGAATTTGATTTGGTAAAAAGATTGGAGTCCAGCTCGATGAGTAGGAGAGTATAGGACCTTCCTCAGAAGGTGTGAGTTGAAGTGGATCGTCAGTGGCAGGATGGGATGGGATAGTGTGGGCTAGGGTATGGCGAGCAAGGGCTAAGGGACGGCGAAAATGGCTGCCAGTATGGGTAAGGAAATTGTAATTTAACGGTGACTTGGATGGAGGCATATTAACCTGGTATTTATCTGTTCAGAGTTAACATAGGGTGTTTAGTGTGGTTCTCGTGAGCGGTCGGAGACTGGATCGTGATTGGCCTCCTGGAATATGTGCAAGGTAACCTCAAGGTAACCTCAAGGTAGGATGTGTTATCCTGTCAGTAGGATGGATAGCATTCTTCCGTCACACAAGCCTCCTGATCTGTGCAGGCGGGGGTGGGGGGGGAGGGGTTCTTACGAGGAAGAGTACTGAAGCTTTCTGGGACTCCTGGAAGATGCAGCCTGCCCAACCACTCTGCTGTTGGGTTGTGTTAAGTGAGAGGTGGAGGGGGGGAGGGGTGTCTGTCTCCCTGTCTGTCTTCCCTCCCTGTCTCTGAATTTCCTTCCCCGAGAAGGGCCGAGTTTCTAGTAGATATTTAGTTTTTTTTGTAATGTAAGGTAATTAGGGGAAGGAAGAAAGGAATTATCAAGGAAAAGCGCCAAGCCATTACGACTATATAGCACTGGGAAGGGGTCAGGATAAGGATTTGGGATGGGACGGGGGAAAGGAATGGTGCCCCAACCACTTGGACGGTCGGGGATTGAACGCCAATCTGCATGAAGCCTCTCCCATGATACAATGCTGACAATTCATACCCAAGAACCTGTCCTCACGGAGTGTAATAACTCCAGAGGCAGCCTACTACACTAACACCATCACAAGACATCTTGGGAACAAGGATGCAAAGATCTAAACCTGTCATCTTGAGATGATTTCGGGGCTTTTTAGTGTCCCCGCGGCCCGGTCCTCGACCAGGCCTCCACCCCCAGGAAGCAACCCGTGACAGCTGACTAACACCCAGGTACCTATTTACTGCTAGGTAACAGGGGCATAGGGTGAAAGAAACTCTGCCCATTGTTTCTCGCCGGCGCCTGGGATCGAACCCAGGACCACAGGATCACAAGTCCAGCGTGCTGTCCTCTCGGCCGACCGCCTCCCAGCCTGTCATCTTCCAAGAAGTATAGATCAGGGAGGCCTTAAGTTAAGGCTTTGAAGTTAATGATGAATTAAGATAAGCTGGAACATGGACTTTTGGGAATGCGTGCAAGGTTTCATTAGAAGTATTTGCATGATATTGGAGATACGGTTCATGTATTGAACAAGGCTTCGCCACTACTTGTACAGTATTGGAATAACTTGCCAATTAATGTCATATCTGCATATGCAATAGCGCTTTAATTAACATATTGATAGGTGTTTTTGAAACTACTTTGGGGAATTATAATGTTCAACGTGACAGTGTGATAATGGAGTGGAAGCTGTAGTATTGGTGCCAGTTATTGGAGTGTATGTGACCTCGGTAACAGCAGCAGCGACTGTAGTCATAACACTGTTATCAGTCGCTGTTAGACTCGTTATTCTCCTGTAACATGGTGACGCTGTTGGTCACGGCGGGTAAGGTAATGCTTACCAGGCTTACTCTGCCCCCGGTGTGAACACGAGGATGGAGGGAGAGCCTTTCTTTGTGGTCCTCGGGACACTCTCCCCACACAAAGGGGAGACATGATAATCACCTACAAAATTCTCGGGGAAATTGACAGGGTGGACAAAGACACTCTTTAGCACGGGTGGAACACGAACAAAGGGACACAGGTGGAAACTTAGTACCCAAATGAACCACAGGGACGTTAGAAAGATTTTTTTCAATGTCAGGGTAGTTAACAAATGGAATGCATTAGGCAGTGATGTGGTGGAGGCTGACTCCATACACAGTTTCAAATGTAGATATGATAGAGCCCAATAGGCTCAGGAATCTGTACACCAGTTGATTGACAGTTGAGAGGCGGGACAAAAGAGCCAGAGCTCAACCCCCGCAAGCACAACTAGGTAAGTACAACTAGGTGAGTACAAAAGCTACTCACCTATTTTAGATTTAGTGTGCCTCATTGGTACTTCCTAGGATCAATTTCCCTGCTGCCCGGTCTTTGATCCCGCCTCCTGGGAAGGCTGTGCATGCTTAACTGGGCCCAGATTCACGAAGCAGTTACGCAAGGACTTACGAACCTGTACATCTTTTCTCAATCTTTGGCGGCTTTGTTTACAATTATTAAACAGTTAATGAGCTCCGAAGCACCAGGAGGCTGTTTATAACAATAACAACAGTTGATTGGCAAGTTTTCATGCTTGTAAACTGTTTAATAAATGTAACCAAAGCCGTCAAAGATTGAGGAAAGATGTACACGTTCGTAAGTATTTGCGTAAGTGCTTTCGTGAATCTGGCTCCAGGTGCACAACAGCTCCTTCGGACAGTGGAGGTGCAATAGGTACACTTAAGGAAGAGTCTATCACCATCGAGGACTCTTAAGACTCTTCCATTTAAACATAATAGGAATAACTAGCCGATCTCTCACAGTGTGGAAAAGATAAGTTGATGAACGCCTGCAAAGAATACCTGATCAACCGGGCTGTGATCCACAGGTCAGTGTCAGCAGTGGCATCTAACCGCCTTGTTGCCCAGGGGGTCAGGTTCACGAAGCAGTTACGCAAGCACTTACGAACGTGTACATCTTTCCTCAATCATTGACGGCTTTGGTTACATTTATTAAACAGTTTACAAGCATGAAAACTTGCCAATCAACTGTTCTTATTGTTGTAAACAGCTTCCTGGTGCTTCGGAGCTCATTAACTGTTTAATAATTGTAAACAAAGCCGCCAAAGATTGAGAAAAGATGTGCAGAAGAAAAGGCAATAGGGAGGAGGAGCCTTGGGGGTAAGACACATCAGCTGGTGGAGTTTGGTGGTCACGTCAGACCAGCGTGTCATTAAGGGTTGGCCCTGCCTCCCTCCCTCCCACCGTGTGGCACCGGTGCCAACTCCAGGACACCGGTGGCAACCCCAGGACACCGCTGTAGGGGGTTGACGGGGACCAACACACACAGTGGGTGGGAGCAGCTGGTGTAC
Organism: Procambarus clarkii; assembly: GCF_020424385.1. Taxonomy (NCBI): domain Eukaryota; kingdom Metazoa; phylum Arthropoda; class Malacostraca; order Decapoda; family Cambaridae; genus Procambarus; species Procambarus clarkii. Next base: position 12,299,805 of record NC_059635.1, read on the forward strand.
ATGGGTGGGCGGACGACGGGTGGGTGGGTTTTGACAGGCGGGTGGGTGGGTTTTGACAGGCGGGTGGGTGGGTTTTGACAGGTTTGGGTTCCAATACCAGCTGGTCCTAGTTGTGAACGCTATTTATTTAGGCTTGTTATTATGTGAATCCCGCTGGTAAATGATGTTGAATGTTGCTGGCTGGCAAACCAATCTTATCTGCTGATTAGAGAGGATATTCACGAGAGAATCTTCTGAGTGGATGACACTCTGGTTGATACCTAGTTGATGGGGTTCTGGGAGTTCTTCTACTCCACCAAGCCCGGCCCGAGGCCAGGCTTGACTTGTGAGAGTTTGGTCCACTAGGCTGTTTGGAGTGGCCCGCTCCAAGAACTCTGGGGCCAGATTCACGAAGCAGTTACGCAAGTACTTACTCACTTATACATCTTTCCTCTATCTTTAACGGCTTTGGTTACATTTATTAAACAGTTTACAAGCATGAAAGCTTCCCAATCAACTATTATTATTGTTATAAACAGCCTCCTGGTGCTTCGGAGCTCATTAACTGTTTAATAATTATAAACAAAGCCGCCAAAGATTGAGAAAAGATGTACAGGTTCGTAAGTGCTTGCGTAACCGCTTCGTGAATCTGGCCCCTGATCTACCAGCTGCACCCCCCTTTTTCTTGGGGTTGTGCAGCTCCCCCCTGACACTCCTGTTACTCCAGGAGCAGTTTGATCTCGGCCGCCAAATCGTATTTCACGTTGAAACCATCCAAGGGACGATGAGGGGATTGGGGCATGATGGAGACCGTGATGGGCGAGGGGGGAGGGGTGGGGGTGGTGGGTTAGGGGGTGTTAGAGGGGGGTGTCGGAGGGGGGATCTTTGCCCCCCCCTCTCCACCCCCCACCAACGGGGTGGGGGGGGGGTGAGCTGTGGCTATGATGCCCACGGACGTGAAAAATATGAAGAGATAAGCTTGTTCATCCACGTGTGAGAAACTTGTTACTGTGGATGAGGGAGGTGGTATGGGGGGGGATGAGGGAGGTGCTAAGGGGGGGGGTGAGAGGTAGTAAGGGGGGTGAGGGGGATGAGGAAGATGGTGAGGGGAATTGAGGTAGTGGTGAGAGGGTTGAGATAACTTCGAACTTCCGGCTCTTACACTACGGAAAAAATGAAAATATAAAAACGGAAACCACGTACAAAACTCAGGCAAATCATAACATAGAACGAAAAGGCAATGTAAAGGATCTGGGTGTACTCATGTCGGAAGACCTTACCTTTAAAGAACACAATAAAGTAGCCGTCACAACTGCAAGAAAAATGACAGGTTGGATAACAAGAACCTTTCACACTAGAGATGCTGTACCGATGATGATACTTTTCAAAACACTTGTGCTCTCTAGAGTGGAGTACTGCTGCACAATGACAGCCCCTTTCAAAGCTGGAGAAATTGCTGACCTAGAGAGCGTACAGAGATCCTTTACTGCTAGAATCCACTCAGTAAAACATCTAAATTACTGGGACCGACTAAAACGTTTAAATCTGTACTCCCTTGAGCGCAGGCGGGAGAGATACTTAATAATTTACACGTGGAAAATAGTAGAGGGGCTGGTCCCAAACCTGCACACAGAAATAACACCACATGAGACCAGAAGGCATGGCAGGATGTGCAGAATACCCCCGTTGAAGAGCAGAGGTGCAACAGGTACTCTGAGAGAGAACTCTATCAACATCAGAGGCCCGAGACTGTTCAACACGCTTCCACTACACATAAGGGACATAACTGGCCGACCCCTCACAGTGTTCAAGAGAGAACTATCAACATCAGAGGCCCGAGACTGTTCAACACGCTTCCACTACACATAAGGGGCATAACTGGCCGACCCCTCACAGTTTTCAAGAGAGAACTAGATAAGCACCTCCAAAGGATACCTGATCAACCAGGCTGTGCCTCATACGTCAGGCTGCGAGCAGCCGCGTCCAGCTTCGCCCAGCTCTCTTTGAGTCAGAGACGAGTGAGAGACGAGATCAAATAATATACACGTGGAAGATACTGGAGGGCCAAGTACCAAATCTACACAGTATAATAGCAACATACTGGAGTGAACGATATGGAAGAAAATGCAGAATAGAACCAGTGAAGAGCAGAGGTGCCATAGGCACAATCAGAGAACACTGTATAAACATCAGAGGTCCGCGGTTGTTCAACGTCCTCCCAGCGAGCATAAGAAATATTGCCGGAACAACCGTGGACATCTTCAAGAGGAAACTAGATCATTTTATCCAAGGAGTGCCGGACCAACCGGGTTGTGGTGGGTATATGGGCCTGCCGCGGGCCGCTCCAAGCAACAGCCTGGTGGACCAAACTCTCACAAGTCAAGCCTTATTATTATTAACATCTTTATTGACAAAATTAATTACAATTTTGCCTAATCTGAGGATTTTGATAGTCTTATTAAATTGAGGTTAATGCTAGTATTCACTGTCACGCAGGACAGAGGGTCATACATCTGGCCTCGGGCCGGGCTTGGGGAGTAGAACTACTCCCAGAATCCCATCAACCAGGTATCAACAGCCTGGTTGACCAGTCCAGCAACGAGAAGGCCCGCTCGAGGACCGGGCCGCGGGGACGTTCACCTCCAGAATCAACGCAAAGTAGATCAGGTAAGGGAAGTGAGATAGTGATGAGGTGATGGTGAGGGATATGAAGTGGCATGGACTGTGGCTGAGGTGGGGCCGATGGGGCCGACCCCACCTCAAGGGGTGAGGTGGGGTGGTGTGGGGGGCAGGTTATCAGCGGGGAGGGGCGGGGTGGGGCAGAGGGGCGGGGCCACGTGGCCCATCCTGGAGGTAAGCAGCATCAGTAGGCCAGTGTGTCGCGTTAAAGGGGTCTTGTCCTCACTGGCTTTAATGCTCTCGTGTGAGCATGTGGGTAGAGGTCTATTTTGGGAGTGGCCACGTTGGTGCTCACCACCTGCCTGCAACATGTCCCCGGGCATACCTGTAGCGTGTTTCGCGAGTTCTAATACTCCCCTGAGCCCGGCCTGAGGCCAGGCTTGACTTGTGAGAGCTTGGTCCAACAGACTGTTGCTTGGAGCGGCCTGCAGCAGGCCCTGTGACGGAGTTCCCCCCCTTATAATTCTCCCACGCCTGCAGTAAGAGTCATGTCTACTTTTCCCAAGCGTTCTCTACGTTGCAGGCTACAATTTGATATATGGGAGAGAGTGAAGTGTTCTCGGAGAGCCGAGAAATTTGTGAAATAGTGATATTTTGGCCTGTGGTTTAGGCCCTTTAGGGAGCCAAGATGGCGCTGGCTTCCCTGATCTCCCGCCAAAACCGTGTGACGTCAGTGGCACCGGATTGGTCACCGACAGCAATGTGGCACCGGGAGCCAATGAAAACCTCCCGTGGCGAAAGTGACGTCACGAAGGAAGGGGGTCCGGCCAGCGCGCCGGGCTGGCGCCAGCAGTCATACACGACACGTCATAGAGGTCGGACGTGCGACGAGTGGTCCTGTCTATCGGACAGCTGTTTCCCACTACCGTGGATTTACGCGTCACCTGAAGTCCGCCAGTACTCTGAGAAGTCTTCCCTAGTTCATGTGTTGAACCAGAAGAGGGAATTGACGGTTATTTGAGCAACAAGTGCTCCAGTCAGGTACTGTGCCAGTAGCAGTGAAGCCGTGCAGTGACGTATATTGACGTCTGTGGCAATTCACCAGTTCGTGACAGCGTAGTGGCTGACAGAGCCACTGGGTAGCTGAGGAAGAGAGGACTATTTGGGGAAACCGAACGACTGTAGCTGAGACGTAGGCGACAGCCGTTGCTGGGAGAAGACGATGGCCAGGAGACCGACTCCAACCTTCAAGAAGTCAAGGAGGAGGACGGACCTGCAGTGAGGAGGCACGGAGACGACGCGCTAAACGGTGGGACGACGAGAGGCTCTGGTAGGACACGACGACGTGTAGTGTGGGGGCGTTCCCGACACGAGGACCAGGAGCTACATCTCGACTCTCATCGGAGGATAGGGTGAAGTAGGTGGTTCTAGTTCCCTCCCCATTCCCCTTTAGTTAGCTATGTTATTTGGCTATATTATCTAGCCTGAAGATTTTATATGTCGTGAGCAAGTCTCACCTATGTCATGGTAAAGCACCAGTGTGCTAGACAGTACTATCAAGAGTACTTGTATTATTTATGTTGATTATTGGTGTGTACAGGCACCAGGAACCAGTGATAAATTTATTGTGTTGTGTATATCTTTCTATAGATTTTGATATGAACATATAGTGGTGAATCATATATAATATTATGCCAGTATTTGGAGGTTAGGCTATGTGCCCAGAAACTATTTATTTTCCATGTATTGATGATTGATTTATATACCATATATATGTCTATGTTCATTCAGTGAATAATCATTTGTGAGTACAGTGAATTATTGCGTTATCGCCCACGAGAGAAAGTACTGAAAACTCCAGTGTTAATATTTCATAATATATTGTTGGATAAATAACAATGTGAAGCCATTACAGTGAATCATTATAGCATTGATTGTAGAAAAGACTGTTTGAGCATGAGTACAGTGTAACTAAGTAATTCGGTTTATTTGTGCCAATATCGAGTGTGCGAGTTTCTAGTAATATTGGGAAATTTAAAGGAACAGCGCGCGTGAATCTAGAAAACAAGCAAAGTTCGCGCGGAGAGGCCATTGCAATCAGCTGTTCTTGACACTTGATGAGGAGGGGGAGAGTGTTGCCCTCTAGTGATCGCATAATATCCGTGGGAATTACCGGCCGAGTCAGGATCAGTCGATTAATGATTATTGTGTGACCTTGTGACATCTTTCATACATTTTAAGTAAAATACAAAACTATCTTAGTGTTTTTATCATTCCCTCCATTGATCTTGTGGCTATACTATACCTGTAAGCATAGTGATAACAATAAGTACCTGCCTGATTCCTGATCTTTGAGTGTGACCTTGCCAAGGCTACCACTGAATACACCAGTCCACTGAGGGTGTTACTGGCCACCTTAAACACCAGTTGGCGACCTTGTGGTTTACCGTAGAGCCCTATTGTTGGGGAGGGCACACGACAGTCGATGTGAAGGAGTCGTGTTCTCACTCTTTCTTAATAAGAGGCCGTTAAGATTGACTGGGAGACTCTCCTGGCGTGCAGTGGCGCCGTGAGGATCGAGGGAAGACCCGCAGGGCTACGGTGAGTTACCTTGAGCATAACTATTGCTCACCCCAGAGTAAGGGTAGAGAATAATAGAGAGGGTGAAAACCCCAACATTGGCGACCTTGCCAGGATACAGATCGGAGTAAAGGTTGCAGTGGTACTTGGCAGTGGTGTTAGAGATCAGGTGCAGGTTAACACTCATAGCACAAGATGGAGGATGATAAAGTAGCGAGGTTTATTGACTCTAGAGACGAACAGGTGCTGGAAGAGTGCACCAAGGCACAGTTACAGGCTATAGCGAATCATTTTGGAATAAAGCTGAAATCTGCCCGAGTTGGTGAAAGAAGACTAGAGATAATGGCTCAGCTAAAGGCTCGAGACGAAGCTTTGGGGGAGGAACGGCCCCAAACACCTGCCAGTGAGGGTGAACACCTGAGTATTGGTGGAAGCAGCAGGGGATCCAGCGGCAGCAGGCACAGCATTAAGCTGGAAATAATGAAGCTGCAGCTAGAGGCACAGCAGCGCAAAGAAGAGCGAGAAGCACAGCAGCGCAAAGAAGAGCGAGAAGCGCAGCAGCGTAAAGAAGAGCGAGAAGCAGAAGCGCAGCTGAGGAGAGAAGAGGCACAGCAGCGCAAGGAAGAGCGAGAAGCAGAAGCGCAGCTGAGGAGAGAAGAAGCACAGCTGCGCCGGGAAGAACAAGAACGAGAAGCACAGCTACGCCGGGAAGAACGCGAGCGAGAGTTTAGGCTGAGACAATCGGAAATACAATCCAAAAAGGAAGTAGAGCTGAAGCGAATTGAACTGGGACTAGGTGCCCCTGCCCCGCCACAGGAAGACCGACGAGTGAGGGAACGAGACCTGCCGGTCTTTGTGCCTAGTGAAGCCGAAAGCTTCTTTGATCACTTTGAGAGAGTTGCTGCTATGAAGAGGTGGCCGAGGGCGGAGTGGGCGGAGTTGGTCCAAGGGAGGCTCACAGGGGAAGCTCGTGAAGCCTTCACGATGCTCGACTTCCAAGAATGCACTAACTACGATGCGGTAAAACGAGCTGTGCTCCGTTCCTTTAAGCTCACGCCAGAGTGTTACAGAAAGAGGTTTAGAGAATGTACCCGGTCACCAGGAAAATCGTATGCGGAGACGGCGAGGGACATGGAAAGAAAGTTCCTTAAGTGGATGGACTCTGAAGAAGCGGGGTCGGCCGAAGAAATCAAGGAATTAATGGTCATGGAAAAGTTTATGTCCGTGCTCCCTCCTGAGATCAGGATGAGGGTAAAGGAGGCGGACATAAAGGACCTGAGGGCCGCAGCTGACCGGGCCGACATGCTAGAGGAAGCCCTACGCCCACGCCGAGAGGGACAGAACCGACCACCCGCATACGTCGGAAACGATCGGAGTTATAGAAGGACGAATGGATGGAGGACAGGAGCGAGTTCTCCCAGGTCCCACCGCTCGAGATGGTACGACAGAGGAACAAAAGATGTTGTGGAACCGATAGAGGAGAGCCAAGATGAGAGCTCGGAAGTTGTTACTGCAACGAAGGAAACGACAAGTGAGGCGAGAAAGACACAGGGTGTGACGGTCTCTGGAGGCAGTGCTAAGGCGAGCGGTGGCGGATGGTCTCCGCCGAGGGGCCGCTGCTACAACTGCGGAATACCCGGACACGTCGCGCGGGAGTGCAGACGCCCGAAGCAGCGGGGACACGTTGCTTTAGTGATGTTCGAGGACCAGAGGGCCGAGGGAGTGCGGGATGAACCCGTGCTAAATGGGGAGAAGAAAGTTCACCCGTTCATGTGCCAAGGAACCGTAAGGATGGGGGTCGCAGACCCCATCCCCGTGAAGATGCTAAGAGACACCGGGGCTGACTTTACCCTGGTAAGTGAAACCCTGTTCCCCGAGGGTTACGAAAGTACCAGTGTGGGGGTGGCACGGGTGGCCACTGTGGGAGGCCCAGTGAGGATGCCCCTACACCAGGTAACTTTAAGTTCCGATTATGGCTGCCAGACCCTAGTGGTGGGAGTCTGTACATCAATGCCCAAGATGGAGGCGCAGGTCATCTTGGGGAATGACGCGTGTGGAGGATATGTCCTCCCGCATCTCGTGAAGGGCGAAAAGTGCACAGAACAATACAAGAAGACAGGAGGAGAGTTGAACGTTTGTGGGGACGAGAAGGGAATCGCACCGGTGGCGATCCCAGTTTGTACTGTGACACCGAGACAATGCGAAGAGCAAGGAGGTTGTGGATCTGATGGGGCTGAGGAGTCGACTGACAGCCTGGGAACATACCACCTCTGCGTAGGACCCAGAGAACGAGTGGAGGGCGAAAGTAGCCCGAATGGTGAGTTGCAGGTGACACTCACCAGTTCTCCAGGGGTAAACCGCACTCGTCTCGGAGAGTTACAGCAAGAGGAGTTCCCCGAATTGGTTAGTAAGGCCGAAGGAGGACGTGTGGGTCCTGAAAAGGCTTACTTTCCATTTATCTATATTATATATGCCATGCTATCCATGCTGAAGGGACGATGGACACCAGGAGCGACCGTGGGAACGGTGAATAAATATGTCCAGAAGTTCAAAGAACGTCTCACTAGAGCGAAGAAACTGGCTAGGAAACTCCTGAAGAAGGCGCAACGTAAGATGTCGAAGTGGTTCGACAGGAGAGCTGCGCAGAGGGATGTTCAGGCCGGATCCAAAGTATTGGTTCTGCTGCCAGGTAAAGGTAGAGTGACCAGGTCGCGGTTCAGGAGAGCATACCGAGTGCTGCGACGGTTGGGTCCAGTGTCGTACGAGATTGGGAAGCCGGATGGACCCCGAAAGAAACAGGTGTGTCACGCAGGCCGCCTGAGACATTTCTTCGCTGTGGAAGGTAGAGCCGCCAAGCAGGACGGAACGGATACCCGAGAAACCCAGCGGAAGACGGGTCTGAGTGTACCGAGGGACCGAGAACTCCCGGAGGAGGAAAGTAAGTGGTCCAGGGCGGACGGCACCAGTCTCACCCGCACTGAGAGTCTGACAAGGATCAAGGTCAAGCACATAAAGGGGAAGGACGACGTAGTAGCGGATGCCCCATCCCGCATCCACTAACCAGACATGACTCTTATTTTAAGGGGAGGGGTATGTGACGGAGTTCCCCCCCTTATAATTCTCCCACGCCTGCAGTAAGAGTCATGTCTACTTTTCCCAAGCGTTCTCTACGTTGCAGGCTACAATTTGATATATGGGAGAGAGTGAAGTGTTCTCGGAGAGCCGAGAAATTTGTGAAATAGTGATATTTTGGCCTGTGGTTTAGGCCCTTTAGGGAGCCAAGATGGCGCTGGCTTCCCTGATCTCCCGCCAAAACCGTGTGACGTCAGTGGCACCGGATTGGTCACCGACAGCAATGTGGCACCGGGAGCCAATGAAAACCTCCCGTGGCGAAAGTGACGTCACGAAGGAAGGGGGTCCGGCCAGCGCGCCGGGCTGGCGCCAGCAGTCATACACGACACGTCATAGAGGTCGGACGTGCGACGAGTGGTCCTGTCTATCGGACAGCTGTTTCCCACTACCGTGGATTTACGCGTCACCTGAAGTCCGCCAGTACTCTGAGAAGTCTTCCCTAGTTCATGTGTTGAACCAGAAGAGGGAATTGACGGTTATTTGAGCAACAAGTGCTCCAGTCAGGTACTGTGCCAGTAGCAGTGAAGCCGTGCAGTGACGTATATTGACGTCTGTGGCAATTCACCAGTTCGTGACAGCGTAGTGGCTGACAGAGCCACTGGGTAGCTGAGGAAGAGAGGACTATTTGGGGAAACCGAACGACTGTAGCTGAGACGTAGGCGACAGCCGTTGCTGGGAGAAGACGATGGCCAGGAGACCGACTCCAACCTTCAAGAAGTCAAGGAGGAGGACGGACCTGCAGTGAGGAGGCACGGAGACGACGCGCTAAACGGTGGGACGACGAGAGGCTCTGGTAGGACACGACGACGTGTAGTGTGGGGGCGTTCCCGACACGAGGACCAGGAGCTACATCTCGACTCTCATCGGAGGATAGGGTGAAGTAGGTGGTTCTAGTTCCCTCCCCATTCCCCTTTAGTTAGCTATGTTATTTGGCTATATTATCTAGCCTGAAGATTTTATATGTCGTGAGCAAGTCTCACCTATGTCATGGTAAAGCACCAGTGTGCTAGACAGTACTATCAAGAGTACTTGTATTATTTATGTTGATTATTGGTGTGTACAGGCACCAGGAACCAGTGATAAATTTACTGTGTTGTGTATATCTTTCTATAGATTTTGATATGAACATATAGTGGTGAATCATATATAATATTATGCCAGTATTTGGAGGTTAGGCTATGTGCCCAGAAACTATTTATTTTCCATGTATTGATGATTGATTTATATACCATATATATGTCTATGTTCATTCAGTGAATAATCATTTGTGAGTACAGTGAATTATTGCGTTATCGCCCACGAGAGAAAGTACTGAAAACTCCAGTGTTAATATTTCATAATATATTGTTGGATAAATAACAATGTGAAGCCATTACAGTGAATCATTATAGCATTGATTGTAGAAAAGACTGTTTGAGCATGAGTACAGTGTAACTAAGTAATTCGGTTTATTTGTGCCAATATCGAGTGTGCGAGTTTCTAGTAATATTGGGAAATTTAAAGGAACAGCGCGCGTGAATCTAGAAAACAAGCAAAGTTCGCGCGGAGAGGCCATTGCAATCAGCTGTTCTTGACACTTGATGAGGAGGGGGAGAGTGTTGCCCTCTAGTGATCGCATAATATCCGTGGGAATTACCGGCCGAGTCAGGATCAGTCGATTAATGATTATTGTGTGACCTTGTGACATCTTTCATACATTTTAAGTAAAATACAAAACTATCTTAGTGTTTTTATCATTCCCTCCATTGATCTTGTGGCTATACTATACCTGTAAGCATAGAGTGATAACAATAAGTACCTGCCTGATTCCTGATCTTTGAGTGTGACCTTGCCAAGGCTACCACTGAATACACCAGTCCACTGAGGGTGTTACTGGCCACCTTAAACACCAGTTGGCGACCTTGTGGTTTACCGTAGAGCCCTATTGTTGGGGAGGGCACACGACAGTCGATGTGAAGGAGTCGTGTTCTCACTCTTTCTTAATAAGAGGCCGTTAAGATTGACTGGGAGACTCTCCTGGCGTGCAGTGGCGCCGTGAGGATCGAGGGAAGACCCGCAGGGCTACGGTGAGTTACCTTGAGCATAACTATTGCTCACCCCAGAGTAAGGGTAGAGAATAATAGAGAGGGTGAAAACCCCAACAGCCCACATACCCACCACAGCCCGGTTGGTCCGGTTAGTAGTGGTCCTGTGTAGTGACAGGCGAGGCTGTCGACGGGACGTCATTGAAACTGGGATATCTGCTCGTCACTTGCTATCTCTTATAGCTGGTTTATATATTTCTGAATTTGTATGTAAATGATATGTTAATATTATAAAATGAGCATCCATCAGTGGCTTGTGAGGGTGTGACAGGCTGCGAGGGACTGTCTAATGAGATGGAGTGTGCGGTCGCCTTAAGACCTGCTTCATCCTGATAAATTGTCCTTGTGTGCTGAGGTCTTTGTTGCTTAATGCAGCCTCTGCTACTGCTGCTACTGTTGCTACTCTGCAGCCGCTGCTGCTGCTGCTACTGTTGCTACTCTGCAGCCGCTGCTGCTGCTGCTACTGTTGCTACTATGCAGCCGCTGCTACTGCTGCTGCTGCTACTATGCAGCCGCTGCTGCTGCTGCTGCTACTATGCAGCCGCTGCTACTGCTGCTGCTGCTGCTGCTACTATGCAGCCGCTGCTACTGCTGCTGCTGCTACTATGCAGCCGCTGCTGCTGCTGCTACTATGCAGCCGCTGCTGCTGCTGCTACTATGCAGCCGCTGCTACTGCTGCTGCTGCTACTATGCAGCCGCTGCTACTGCTGCTACTATGCAGCCGCTGCTACTGCTGCTGCTGCTACTATGCAGCCGCCGCTGCTACTGCTGCTGCTGCTACTATGCAGTCGCCGCTGCTACTGCTGCTGCTGCTGCTACTATGCAGCCGCTGCTACTGCTGCTGCTGCTACTATGCAGCCGCTGCTACTGCTGCTGCTGCTACTATGCAGCCGCTGCTACTGCTGCTACTATGCAGCCGCTGCTGCTGCTGCTACTGCTGCTGCTGCTACTATGCAGCCGCTGCTACTGCTGCTGCTGCGCGCCTTGATCTAACCCAATATTGATTGCGCATACATTGTGCATTGCAACTGTTGTTAGTGTTTTAGATTTAGCTACTGGGAAGGAAGTGTCCATGTAGCACGGGCTATAGTGAGCCCGTAATGGAGTTCAGTTACTCGCGATAACCTTGTTACTCTGATGTTTGGGTCACAGGTCTAAATAGAGGTGGGAGTTTTCTCCTTTTATCCCCCGTTTCTTTTCCACTACTGTTTTAACGCATTGGTTTTAGTCTCTTGCGTTGCAACAGGTGTAGTGTATATATGGGGAGCCGGTCGGCCGAGTGGACAGCACGCTGGACTTGTGATCCTGTGGTCCTGGGTTCGATCCCAGGCGCCGGCGAGAAACAATGGGCAGAGTTTCTTTCACCCTATGTCCCTGTTACCTAGCAGTAAAAAAGGTACCTGGGTGTTAGTCAGCTGTCACCGGCTGCTTCCTGGGGGTGGAGGCCTGGTCGAGGACCGGGCCGCGGGGACACTGAAAGCCTCGAAATCATCTCAAGATAACCTCAAGATAGTGTGTACTCACCTAATTGTGCTTGCGGGGGTTGGAGGTTTGGCTCTATGGTCCCGCCTCTCAACTGTCAATCAACTGGTAGCAGCTGGTGCTCAATCAACTGGTGTGTGGGTTAGATGGGGTGCTGGAACCCCCACACATACACTCCCCCTTAACTGATGGGTTTAAGGGGGGGTGTATGTGAAGGGGTTCCTGTAGGAGTAATGGTCATGGATTAAGGGCTAAGAGGACACGCCAGGAGAGGGATTACGGTGCAAGGGAGAGGAGTGAGAAGGGATAATGGAGGAGCAGGTTGAAGGACGAGAGGAGAGAAAACAACGCAAATGGAAGAGAGAAACACAAAACTTATATGGTTATATTTGCAGTATGGAGTTCGAACCCGTGTCGTGAGTGGTCGCTGCCTGTGTTGATTATGGTCCCGGCCTGCCACATTATTTCTTGAGGTTATCTTGAGATGATTTCGGGGCTTTAAGTGTCCCCGCGGCCCGGTCCTCGACCAAGCCTCCACCCCCCAGGAAGCAGCCCGTGACAGCTGACTAACACCCAGGTACCTATTTTACTGCTAGGTAACAGGGGCATAGGGTGAAAGAAACTCTGCCCATTGTTTCTCGCCGGCGCCCAGGATCGAACCCGGGACCACAGGATCACAAGTCCAGTGTGCTGTCCACTCGGCCGACCGGCTCCCTATCATTTATGTCAGTGCCCCGGCGGGTGATGGTGCCCTGGGTCCATATCCAGCTGGGTGGATATCCAACAGGTGGATTATCCGGTCGCTCGGGGGAATCCAGGAGTTTGTGGATAATTCAGTCAATTGGGGGAGTCATTTACCCATTGCCTTTGCCCCGGGAGGCGACGCCACCTTCGGTCTTTGAACCTTAAATAGAATTCTCAGCTTCTTTTGTTTTGAGTCTGGCCTGACGACCTAATTAGTGACCACGCCGCCATTTTCCTCTCTTTTATTTCGGGCTTCATGTGGGGGAGGATTTTAAACTTTTGAAGCTCCTTCCACACACGATCGATGAAGGACGGCCATCTCTTGCACCTCATAAGTCAGTGAAAATAAATATATTGACCAGCTCACACACTAGAAGGTGAAGGGACGACGACGTTTCGGTCCGTCCTGGACCATTCTCAAGTCTCACAATCGACTTGAGAATGGTCCAGGACGGACCGAAACGTCGTCGCCCCTTCACCTTCTAGTGTGTGATCTGGTCAACATTCTTCAGCCATGTTATTGTGACTCATCGCGTGTAAATAAATATATATATATGTATAATATTAGAATGCCCGTCTCCGAGGTTAGAGTTCAGTCGTTTGGGGTTAATTCCTTTAACTTGGTTCGGTGATTTCCATAGGGGGTACGTGCCCAAGATTCTCTGGTCAGGGTTGGCATTATTCAAGCGAGAAGAGCGTGGCATGATCACATACTCACCCCCACGACGATATTGGCAGAGGCTGCCGGTTCCCATCTGACTAAGTACTTTGAAAACAACAGTTTCAAAACGTTGATTTTTCTTGTAGCACTGGAAAACAATAGGGACTCGTCAGTAACATTAAAACAGATTCTACTCAAAATACTTTGCCTTTAACAACATAATTTAGCAGCAAAAACGTGTAACAGATTCAGCACTGAGCCTAGTCACCATCCTCAGGTCCATCCACCAAACTCTCCCACACGAGATCAGACGAGAGGCGGGACCAAAGAGCCAAAGCTCAACCCCCCCGCAACCACAACTAGGTGAGTACAACTTGTTGGGTACACCACCACCCTCTCACTAGCTGTGAGTTTGAAAGGTTGGAGTTTGCTTTAACGATACTTTTGAGCAGTGTTCAGGTTCTCATAATTTTGCGTGTTCTTTGAGGGAGAGAGTGAGAGTGGGGAGGATATGGGGAGAGGGGGAGGGAAGTGAAGGTGAGAGGGAGGGGTCTTACTGTCTGTATATGGGTGGAGATCAGACGCTTGGGGTTAGCCTCATTAAATTTTGAACGGTAATTGCTGTTGGGTATGTGCCCAACATGATCACTACAGTGTTGGCACAAATAAAACGAGTGCTGCTTGACGTGGTGGCAATAGGATCCCCCCATTGTTTTTTCTCACTATAATATAAAACATTATTCACCGATTGCAAAATTGTAAATAATATTGTTTAGGGATCATACTTTGCCTGTAATAGCTTGTAATATGTATTCGTGATGTACTCGTCTCAGCCGTCATGCCGTCTCACCCACTGTCTCCAAAAGTCAGTCTTCCACACAGACAGGCAGACAGACAGACACCCACCTTCTGTACCACGTCACGAATGTGTTCACATGGCCTTCAAATACACAGATTCGGATCAAATACCATTCAAAAACATACAGAGAGACAGAGATACAAAGCGAGAGACAGACAGACAGAGACACAGAGACAGACAGGGTCAAGGTACCTCATCTAGTTACACACAATATATGCCTGACGTCGTAACTGTCGTGCATGGCAGAGTGAGAATACATATTTTAGTTTACATGTGAACTATAACGGAGATATAGCCCCCTGCGTCAGGCAGGTGGAGGCTTGTACCCCCCCATACCCAACCACTTGGGCTGGACGGTAGAGCGACGGTCTCGCATCATGCAGATCGGCATTCAATCCCCGACCGTCCACAAGTGGTTGGGGGGCACCATTCCTTCCCCCGTCCCATCCCAAATCCTTATCCTAACCCCTTCCCAGTGCTATATAGTCGTAATGGCTTGGCGCTTTCCCTTGATAATTCCTTCCTTCCTCCCTCCCCCCCCCCCTCCATCCCTGTAACTGTAAAACGTGTCCGTTACAAGTTTAGTATTTATCTTGTCTCGCTTCATGCAGGTCGGCGTTCAATCCCCGACCGTCCACAAGTGGTTGGGGCACCATTCCTTCCCTTCCGTCCCATCCCAATTCCTTAGCCTGACTCCTTCCCAGTGCTATATAGTCGTAATGGCTTGGCGCTGTCTCCTGATAGTTAATAATAATAATTATCTCCTCAGACTAAGGAGATACCGTGTTGTCCACAATGCTTTAGTTACACCTCTTCACATTGAACAGAAAACGCGGGCTTTGCCAGATACAAGAATGATTGAGTGTTCCCTTGAGATAACGATGATTTCGGGGCTTAGCGTCCTCGCGGCCCGGTCCTGCACTAGTTTTGGGTTGGTGTGTTGTATTAGGGGAGCTCGTTAGCCCTCCTCCCCCCCCTCATCTCTCTGCATTGGCAACAGTTCTGGGGTAATCTAGAGCCGGCTCTATCTGTCAGCAGGTGTACGCTGACGATTTAGGAGTAGTATCAGATCCTGATGCAATTTTACAGGATGTGATCCAGTAGCATCAGATCCTGTTGTTAGTCGTGGGTGATGGGTAGCCTGGGTGATGGGTAGCCTGGGTGATGGGTAGCCTGGGTGACGGGTAGCCTGGGTGATGGGCAGCCTGGGTGATGGGTAGCCTGGGTGATGGGTAGCCTGGGTGATGGGTAGCCTGGGTGATGGGTAGCCTGGGTGACGGGTAGCCTGGGTGACGGGTAGCCTGGGTGATGGGTAGCCCTGGGTGATGGGTAGCCCTGGGTGATGGGTAGCCCTGGGTGATGGGTAGCCCTGGGTGATGGGTAGCCCTGGGTGATGGGTAGCCCTGGGTGATGGGTAGCCTGGGTGATGGGTAGCCTGGGTGATGGGTAGCCTGGGTGATGGGTAGCCTGGGTGATGGGTAGCCTGGGTGACGGGTACCCTGGATGATGAATAGCCCTGGGTGATGAATAGCCCTGGGTGATGAATAGCCCCGGGGGGGGGGAGACTACATTACATCATTGGGTCGTGGTGCTCAACTAACTATTATGCAACAGTTATAACTCCGGGCGATAGCTCTCTCAGCCGCTCCTCCAGACACGTATTAATGGCGGCGATTACGGCAGACGGTTGTGTAGTGGGGAATAATTCGCGAGCATTACTGGCCGAAACTCGGGGCGTATCTCTCGAAGCCGCCGGTGGATTAGCGTCGTACCCCAACACCACCACCCCCCCCTGGGGAAGGGGGAGGGGGGGTTGTAGGGGGGAGGGGGTGGGGGGTTGTAGGTGGGGGGTTCTTGGTCGCGGTTTGTCGCTTTCGGGGCAAATTGTGGTTATATATTGATCGTTACTCATGTAGAGACTGTTGGGTTGTGGGTTTGAGTACAGCACATTGGAGTACATGTATCCGTATGTACTCAAAATTTGAGTACATAGCCATCTAGTAAGTATAGTGTGAGGGAGTGGGCACCTCACACCCTATCTTCTTGAGGTTATCTTGAGATGATTTCGAGGCTTACTGTCCCCGCGCCTGTAGCAGCTGTCTAACTCCCAGGTACCTATTTACTGCTAAGTAACAGGGGGACATCAGGGTGAAAGAAACATTTTGCCTATTTGTCTCCGCCTCCACCGGGGATCGAACCCGGAACCTCAGGACTACGAATCCGAAGCGCAGACAGCTGCTACGGGCTGCTTCCTGGGGCTGTGTAACAAAAAGGAGGCCTTGTGGAGGACCGGGCCATGGGAACGCTAAGCCCCGAAATCATCTCAAGATAACTTAAAAATAACCTCCAGGATATAGTCGTGTGTACACACTGTAAAGTCAGTGCAAGGGTGGCTAAGCTAACGGCGCCCCCTCTCCTCTTCCCGGGGCGTGGGTTATAGGTCAGAGGTCAAGTGTCAAGGAGCGGGAGGGAGGGAATAGCCTTTACCCTGTAAAAGGTCTCTCTGGGGTCACCCAACCACCGGTACGCGGCTCCCAAGGCATGTTGCCGCCATTATCTCTTGTTTTGCAGCCGAGCGCCGGCTCCGTTATGCAGAGCAGCCGGGTCTTGGGCGTGCAGCAAGGGAGATAAGCAAGAGTGACGGGTTCTAGTGCGACACGGAGCAGGTCTGGGTGTTGGTGTGGACATGGGGGGGGGTGCTGGAGTATGATGATTGATTGATAAAGATTAAGCCACCCAAGAGGTGGCACGGGCATGAATAGCCCGTAAGTGGTGGCCCTTTTGAGCCATTACCAGTATCAAGAGCTGATACTGGAGATCTGTGGAGGTGCGACTGCACCCTGCGTGACGGGAGATGTCTCCTGTGGCTGGAGTATGTGGGAAGGAGCTTTTTTAGAGCCCAAGAGCTAAGGAGATGCGAGGTGTGGGCTCACAAGACCAGGCCAACAGGGCTACCATATCTATCAGTCTCCGCGGGACGTGGAAGTTACGACTGGAGCACGGACACCTTTGATCCTCCCACGACCTGCTGGAGAGATTGAAATGTGGGAGAGGTAATTTGCGCTGATGCAAGGGAGAGGAGCGACCTGGGAGAGGAGCTGCGGGGACCACAGGCTAGTTGGTTTAGAGCAGTGATCTAAAGGTTGCCTGAAGGTTGCCTGAAAACCTGAAGGCAAAGGTTTCCCCCCCACATCCCACACCCGCTGTTGTTGAGTGGGAAGGTTATCTTGAGGTTATCTTGAGATGATTTCGGGGCTTTTAGTGTCCCCGCGGCCCGGTCTTCGACCAGGCCTCCACTCCCAGGAAGCAGCCCGTGACAGCTGACTAACACCCAGGTACCTATTTTACTGCTAGGTAAAGGCTCTCCCTACTGCAGCTGGGTGCGGAATACCATTCAGACACAGCCCAATATACAAGGGATGTAACAATACAATGTATACCCGGTCCGGCCAGGGAGCCGGTCGGCCGAGCGGACAGCACACTGGACTTGTGATCCTGTGGTCCCGGGTTCGATCCCGGACGCCGGCGAGAAACAATGGGCAGAGTTTCTTTCACCCTATGACCCTGTTACCTAGCAGTAAAATAGGTACCTGGGTGTTAGTTAGCTGTCACGGGCTGCTTCCTGGGGGTGGAGGCCTGGTCGAGGACCGGGCCGCGGGGACACTAAAAAACCCCGAAATCATCTCAAGATAACCTCAAGATAACCCACATTTGGCCAATGCATTTGATAATGTGACGATGGAGTGAAAGGTACAACGCGGCGATAGTTGGTCATTATCCTGAACTAAGGCCTCAGAGCTCGGTAAACGAAGCATTAACATGCCAGAGTACAATAGAATACCTGGAGCATAACTTTAGAGGGTTCTGGGAGTTCTTCTTCCAGGGCCCCGAGTGGGCCTCAA
The DNA here is from genome assembly GCF_020424385.1 of Procambarus clarkii. Lineage (NCBI taxonomy): Eukaryota > Metazoa > Arthropoda > Malacostraca > Decapoda > Cambaridae > Procambarus > Procambarus clarkii. The sequence goes on from NC_059635.1 coordinate 12,317,847, forward strand.
GCCGGGCTCGGGGCCCTCAGGGAACCACAGGGAATGGTCCTCTACCTCAAGGCATTGTGTTTGAACCACTTCCCAACCTCATGGTCATAGACTGTAATACAAGCTTCGTATCATACTTGACATGCGATAAGACAATCACTAGGAATATTGGCTTCTTGGGAGAGACTGTAAACTTGAGACGGACATCAATAATGTCTTAAGATGGGCAGTGGAAAGCATGCTGTTCATCATTGATACATTTTAGTCACTTAAGCAGGCGATGAGTCACAATAACGTGGCTAAAGTAAGTTGTCCAGACCACACACTAGAAGGTGAAGGGACGACGACGTTTCGGTCCGTCCTGGACCATTCTCAAGTCCATTGTCGACTTGAGAATGGTCCAGGACGGACCGAAACGTCGTCGTCCCTTCACCTTCTAGTGTGTTGTCTGGTCAATCAGTCACTTAAATTTGGAAAAAAATGAACGAACATAAACTTGCTGAACACTGCAAAACGGAAACGGATCTCTTACAACGGAAACGACATATGTTGGATTTGGAAATGATGTCGAACGACCTCACTTAGTGAGCATAACAGAGCAAATGTAACATCAGCCAAGAAGGCCATAGGGTGGATTATGAGGACCCTCATGAGAATTATGAGAATTGAGGGATGCCACCTTGGTGCTCCTATTAATATGAGGTCCTTTCCAGCTCTCTCTCCAAGTCACAGCCCCGCTCCTGTGCCAGAGGTGGAGCGAGCCCTGCTTCCGAACATTCTTAGATTAAGTCCACTACGGGCTCACCATAGCCCGTGCTACTTGGAACTTTGTGTTGCGAGCAGCTGAATCTAAAACAAAAACAACGCTTCCTCTTTCAAGTCAGGAGAAATTTATGAAATAGAGGGAATACAGAGAATAGGTACAGCACAAACACAGACTCAGTAAAATGCTTACATTACTGGAACGGTCTCAAAACACTCTCTGAAAAGAGATCAGGAGACGAATCATATAATTTTTAAGACACTCGAAATCCCGTTAGATAAATTCCTGCATGAAGTGCTGGGTTATAATGGTCTGGTAATAGCCGTTGTAATTGGTCAGTCGCTGCAAGCAATAACCCGCATGATCAAGTTACTTCCAAAGAAGCCTATCCACGGGCCGTGCTTGGGTAGTAAAGAAACCTCGAAACCAGCTACAGGTAAACTACAGGACTTGAGGTAAACAGAGTTGAGATGTGCCGCTCCCACCATGTGGATTTTGACTTTGGGAGAGAGAGAGAGTTGGGCCTCTGGAGACTCCTGCTGGCACGTCACTTTGGTGCCAAGTTGAGAACTGTGGGTGACAGGCACAGCAGTTACTGCTGGCACCTCGGGGCACTGGTGCCAACTTGGGCCAGGAGAACTACCCGCTGGACTGATATGAAGGAAGGGCTGACAGCTAGGGCATGGGGAGTGGTGTGGCTGACAGCTAGGACATGGGGAGTGGTGTGGCTGACAGCTAGGACATGGGGAGTGGTGTGGCTGGCAACCAGGACATGGGGAGTGATGTGGCTGACAGCTAGGACATGGGGAGTGGTGTGGCTGACAGCTAGGACATGGGGAGTGGTGTGGCTGACAGCTAGGACATGGGGAGTGATGTGGCTGACAGCTAGGACATGTGGAGTGGTGTGGCTGACAGCTAGGACATGGGGAGTGATGTGGCTGACAGCCAGGACATGGGGAGTGATGTAGCTGGCAGCCAGGAAACGGGGAGAGTGGTCACAGGGCTGCAGATATCAGACAATCAAGAGAGGGAGGGAGATATAACGATGCAACTCGCAGCAAGAGTGAGGGAGATGGTAGAGGATATTGAACAACAAGGTTGACTGAGGGGGGAGCAGGTTAAGGCTAACAGTCAACACTGATGTCGTCTTTATGATGATACAATGTTAAAGGGGACGAGGAGGCAGAGGGGGTGTGCGGAGCCATCCCCGAGCAAGAGAAAGCATCTTCTTGAGATGATTTCGGGGCATTTAGTGTCTCCGCGGCCCGGTCCTCGACCAGACCTCCACCCCCAGGAAGCAGCCCGTGACAGCTGACTAACACCCAGGTACCTATTTTACTGCTAGGTAACAGGGGGTATCATAGCATAGATGACATCAACAAATATAGTTTGGGGAGTAGAAAATGCAGTTGTTGTTGTAGTTTGGAAGGAAAGAGGGAAAATTAAAGGCAAACAGTGTAGTGGAGATGTATAATAGATGGAAGAATGTAAATAGATAATAATAATAATAATAATAATGGATAAAGTTTGAGAGACTGAGAGCGGACCGTCAAAGGTCAGGGGGGGGGGGGGGTATTATTCAGTCCCACATTCATAAATGATTTTCTTTATAATTGGTTTTCTATGTCCGCTAGAAATTAGATCCTCTGACTATTTTCTTATATAATTTGCAAATTCGTCCCATACCATAGAACTGTGACCAAAATGTAAAAGACCTCAGGATTAATAATATCGATTACTACTATTCTAAGGTGGTATGGGTTCTGGGGCCAGATTCACGAAAGCACTTACGCATGCACTTACGAACGTGTACATCTTTCCTCAATCTTTGACGGCTTTGGTTACTTTTATTACGCAGTTTACAAGCATGAAAACTTCCCATTCAACTGTTGTTGTTGTTATAAACAGCCTCCTGGTGCGTCGGAGCTCATTAACTGTTTAATAAATGGAAACAAAGCCGCCAAAGATTGAGAAAAGATGTACACGTTCGTAAGTGCTTGCGTAACTGCTTCGTGAATCTGGCCCCAGAGATGCTATAGGGTTATTAACTAACACGTAGAACGGGCCCGGTCCTTCTTGAGGACAAGGAAGACTCGTGTGGACATCATATTGGCAGATCCCGGCCCTACTCCTCTGGTGTTGGCAGGTGGCAAGCATGAAGACTCCACCGGAAATCCGCCAAGAATGTTGTGAGGAATTCCAAACCAAAGCTGGAATGCTTTTAGATTCCGTGGGAGAATGAACGGAGAGGCGGGAAACATCTTTGTGTGTGTGTGTGTGTGTGTGTGTGTGTGTGTGTGTGTGTGTGTGTGTGTGTGTGTGTGTGTGTGTGTGTGTGTGTGTGTTTTGTATTCTCACCTAGCTGTGCTTGCAGGGTTGAGTTAGGCTCCTGGCCCCGCCATCCGAACGGTCTTAGATTAATGTAATGACTCATTTCTCACGCTCTTATCATATTTACATACACAATTTTGAATCGAATTATGTTGAACTCGTCCTGCATCTAACCTATTTCATTTATTGACATCTCTAACACTGAAGAGGTTCTTCCTGTTGAGTTAATGCAGTGGCTTCCATCCTGATGTGTCACGGAGGCTTTCCGTTGGAGGATATAGTTATCTTGAGGTTATCTTGAGATGATTTCGGGGCTTTAGTGTCCCCGCGGCCCGGTCCTCAACCAGGCCTCCACCCCCAGGAAGCAGCCCGTGACAGCTGACTAACACCCAGGTACCTATTTTACTGCTAGGTAACAGGGGCATAGGGTGAAAGAAACACTGCCCATTGTGTCTTGCCGGCGCCCGGGATCGAACCCAGGACCACAGGATCACAAGTCCAGCGTGCTGTCCGCTCGGCCGACCGGTTCCCATCTATTTACTGATATTACTGAATTTGCATGAACGATCTGTTCCTGTATGCCCTTCCCCACACTTGTAATGTTGGGATGGTGTATGGGATGGTGTATGGGACGGTGTATGGGACGGTGTATGGGATGGTGTATGGGGTATCGCTTCCCATACACCGGCGTCTGGGCGCTTAGCCATTTGTGGTTTGCGAGAATGGTGATTCAGCTCTTAAACCTCGCCTTCTGCTGTTGTGTAAAATGATACAAGAAATGTAAGTTTGTTGTAGTTACTGCATAAAGCAAATATTTTTAAAACAAAGAACATGGGAAAAGTCATCAAAATATATAACGTAATATCAGCAAGAAAATTCGCGGCGAAATGGTAAAATATTCTTTGTACATGATATGATATTGCCAGCGATTGTGACCTGACTGTGTGTCTATCGTCTCTTACTCCCGTCTATCAGTGCATCTATCGTCACTTACTCCCGTCTATCAGTGCATCTATCGTCTCTTACTCCCGTCTATCAGTGCATCTATCGTCACTTACTCCCGTCTATCAGTGCATCTATCGTCTTTTACCCCCGTCTATCAGTACATCTATCGTCTCTTACTCCCGTCTATCAGTGGATCTATCGTCTCTTACTCCCGTCTATCAGTGCATCTATCGTCTCTTACTCCCGTCTATCAGTGCATCTATCGTCTCTTACTCCCGTCTATCAGTGGATCTATCGTCTCTTACTCCCGTCTATCAGTGGATCTATCGTCTCTTACTCCCGTCTATCAGTGGATCTATCGTGTTTTACCCCCACTGACATGTGAAGTCATTTTTCCAATTATTGTAACTGGTTAGACATGCATATAGCCGTATTTCTCCTCGTTAGCAGCTTCCGTTGGTAGACGTTACCTGAGCAGGTGGTGGTCTTCACGTTGGTCTAGAATACAACAACAGTTGTATTCCATAAAATACAGCAGAGTATTTTATCTATTGAGGATTTGACTCTGACATTTAAGGGAAGAGATCGCTAAAGACATTTTAATTCAATGATAAAAATATTTTTATTGTTAAATATATGAAGATCTGGATCTCATGCTCAATGAATGTTGAAGAAATTGTTGCATCATTTTATTAGATGTAGCTGAAGATGTTGGTGTTAAGTTAATAATTTGTAAGTGTGAGGCGTGCAAGGATTGAGAGTGTGAGCAGTGTATTAAAGTGTGTGTTAAGGAGGGTGGGTGTAGCTGACTGACTGTGTGTTAAAAGTGACTGTGTGTTAAAAGTGACTGTGTGTTAAAAGTGACTGTGTGTTAAAAGTGACTGTGTGTTAAAAGTGACTGTGTGTTAAAAGTGACTGTGTGTTAAAAGTGACTGTGTGTTAAAAGTGACTGTGTGTTAAAAGTGACTGTGTGTTAAAAGTGACTGTGTGTTAAAAGTGACTGTGTGTTAAAAGTGACTGTGTGTTAAAAGTGACTGTGTGTTAAAAGTGACTGTGTGTTAAAAGTGACTGTGTGTTAAAAGTGACTGTGTGTTAAAAGGGACTTGTGTTAAAAGGGACTTGTGTTAAAAGTGACTGTGCGTTAAAAGTGACTGTGTGTTAAAAGGGACTTGTGTTAAAAGGGACTTGTGTTAAGGGTGGGTGTAGCTGGCTACGGTACTGTACCTGTGTACTGTAGCTGGTATTGTACCTGTGTACTGTAGCTGGTACTGTACCTGTGTACTTCCTGAAGCAAGTCGCCACGCTGTTGTAGAAGCCCATGAATGTGGGCTGGATGTTGGCAGGATTCATGGTGGGTGTGACGGATGTGAGGCTCTTCACACTATCTTCTGCTCGTCTGTGGCAACACTCGTTACCTTGAGAGGCTTTTCTTGCCCTCTTGGTGCCTCCTTCTTGTTTCCTTACTCTCTCTCTCACACGCACGCCGTTCTCTCCCTCTCTGCTCCACACACTCACACACACACACCCACACACCCTCACACTCCCTATTACCTCATACACTCGGGTCTTGTGCCTCCTTGCTGCTCAACTCACTCTCTTCTCCTCATCAACTTTTCCACCTCAGATTCACCGATATATTTGATCACTGACTGAAAAATAACTTTTCCAAGGTATTGGTGATTTCGTAACTCTGAGAAATCAGGATGTAGCGTACTGTAACTTGTTCTGATTGGCTCGCTTGCACGCTATAGAGCGGCGTTCGTGGGGGGGGTGGTTGGTGGGGAGGAGGGGTCGAGCAGAACAAAGCACTATTGCTCGTTGTTCAATAACCTTATGTCGGTATGTTGGCTGAGTATGTTACTGGAGCCGCTGGTGTCTCCTCAATGTCTACCTTTGTCGTAGTCCTGAAAATCATGAATAGACATACTTCTTCCGGTATAAGGCCATTTGCAATGTCTTTTGAAATAGGGGTCAGAATTACTCGGAACTAACTACATGCCTCTTCGAGGCATTTTGTAAATGGATATGCGTAAAGTGACATTCAAATAGGCTCAAAATACGACTTGGGATGCCTTTGTGAGCGCATTAATTCACGGTGTAGGCCCCCTGGCGGGCCCAGCATGGCGGGCCCAGCATGGCGGGCCCAGCATGGCGTGCCCAGCATGGCGGGCCCAGCATGGCGTGCCCAGCATGGCGTGCCCAGCATGGCGTGCCCAGCATGGCGTGCCCAGCATGGCGGGCCCAGCATGGCGTGCCCAGCATGGCGGGCCCAGCATGGCGTGCCCAGCATGGCGTGCCCAGCATGGCGTGCCCAGCATGGCGTGCCCAGCATGGCGTGCCCAGCATGGCGGGCCCAGCATGGCGTGCCCAGCATGGCGGGCCCAGCATGGCGTGCCCAGCATGGCGTGCCCAGCATGGCGTGCCCAGCATGGCGTGCCCAGCATGGCGGGCCCAGCATGGCGGGCCCAGCATGGCGTGCCCAGCATGGCGTGCCCAGCATGGCGGGCCTGTGGTCTCAGCGTGTGAGGGAACAATGCGAGTATTGGGAGGTGGTCGCGAGTATTGAGTACTCGTGAAGGGGGCAGCAGCGGCGGGGTTTCGTGGCAATTGCAAGTTGAAGGAAAGTCAATACAGTGGGAACTCTGGCAGCTGGGCGTTATTATCTGGCTAATGTAATGGCCCCTCGTGGCCGGATATGGATCTGGCACTGTTAGGGAAGTGGCTGTGTTCATGTATCATTGTTCCCTCCCTCCCTGTGTCCCTACCTCCCTCCCTGTGTCCCTCCCTCCCTCCCTCCCTCCCTGTGTCCCTCCCTCCGTCCCTCCCTGTGTCCCTACCTCCCTCCCTGTGTCCCTACCTCCCCTCCCTGTGTCCCTACCTCCCCTCCCTGTGTCCCTACCTCCCCTCCCTGTGTCCCTCCCTCCCTCCCTCCCTGTGTCCCTCCCTCCGTCCCTCTCTGTGTCCATACCTACCTACCTCCCTCCGTCCCTGTGTCCCTCAACTGTGTGCTGGCGACAGCTTTGGAGCAAAAAAAGGAAAAAAAAACTTATTGACTGTAAAGGGCTTTCTTCCGACAGGAAGGGAGGGAGGGGGTACGACCTAGTGGGTACGACCACCACGTGAGGGGCACGACAGTGGGTACGACCTAGGAGGGAACGACCACCACACGGAGGAACGACCTGGTGTACTCAAGACAGTGAGTACGACTTCCGGGGGAGTCGTACACAATAACGACTCTGCAAATAAGACGCCCAACCCACAAATCTGAAAATAAAGGTGACGACGACCATGATCAAGTGTAATTACGACTGGATAGTGATCCAGGATGGATAGTGGTCCAGGACGGATAGTGGTCCAGGACGGATAGTGATCCAGGATGGATAGTGATCCAGGACGGATAGTGATCCAGGACGGATTGTGATCCAGGGCGGATTGTGATCCAGGACGGATTGTGATCCAGGACGGATTGTGATCCAGGACGGATAGTGGTCCAGGACGGATAGTGGTCCAGGACGGATAGTGGTCCGGGACGGATAGTGGTCCGGGACGGATAGTGGTCCAGGACGGATAGTGGTCCAGGACGGATAGTGGTCCAGGACGGATAGTGGTCCAGGACGGATAGTGGTCCAGGACGGATAGTGGTCCAGGACGGATAGTGGTCCAGGACGGATAGTGGTCCAGGACGGATAGTGGTCCAGGACGGATAGTGGTCCAGGACGGACTGAAATGTCGTCAAATCCCCTTTTTTTCAGATTTGTGGCTTGGGTGGTGATGGTATTATTTGTTACGTGTGTGTGTGTGTGTGTGTGTGTGTGTGTGTGTGTGTGTGTGCGCGTGTGTGTGTGTGTGTGTGTGTGTGTGTGTGTGTGTGTGTGTGTGTGTGTGTGTGTGTGTGTGCGCGTGTGTGTGTGTGTGTGTGTGTGTGTGTGTGCTTCACATGCATCCAGGCTGTGATTCACACGTCAGGGTGCGGGCAGCCGCGTCCAACAGCCTGGTTGACCAGACTATCAACCAGGCGGCCTGGCAGAGACCGGGCCGCGCGGGACATTTAAACAGGGAGATTGAGGAAATCGAGCAGACTGAAGCATTCGTATCAGATTGGAGATATGCAATTGGAAAAGAAAGCCATATAGAGATAAATAAATAATAAATTATTTTTCACATAAGCGAAATCAAAAGCGAAAACCACTGCCAGTATTGGACCTATTCTTACAAGTGAAGGTTCATACACGGAGGATGACAAAGAAATCAGTGACATCCTAAAAAAAAAAACAGTATGAAGACATATTTAGCACCCCAATAAACAACATGAAAGTAGAAGATCCGGACAACTTCTTTATGCGTGATATCCAAACACCTGTAAATATAACTGATATCAACACGAGCGTGGCAGATTTTGTAAGATAAATTGACAACATGGCCCTGCACTCAGCCCCGGGTCTAGACTCATGACAACATGGCCCTGCACTCAGCCCCGGGTCTAGACTCATGGAATTCAATATTTATAAAGAAATGCAAAGTGCCAGTAGCACAGGCACTCAGTATAGTGTGGAGGAAGAGCTTGACACGGGGGAGATACCAGATGCACTTAAAGCAGCAGACTTTGCCCCTCTACACAAGGGAGGGAGCAAAGCATTGGCAAAGAATTATAGACTAGTTGCACTAACACCCCACATAATAAAAATATTTGAGAGAGTGATCAGGAGTCAGGTCACTAGTTTCATGGAGACCAATGACCTCCACAATCCAGGCCAACATGGATTTAGAGCGGGAAAATCATGTCTTTCACAGCTACTTGACGACTACGACAAAATCACTGAGGCATTAGAAGAAAAACAGATATTGTATTCACAGACTTCGCAAAGGCATTCGATAAATGTGACCATGGAGTGATAGCACACAAAATGAAGTCAATGGGAATAACTGGTAAAGTAGGACGGTGTGTATTTATTTTTTGTCAAACAGAACACAAAGAGTAACAGTCAACCAAATAAAATCGTGTCCAAGGGTAGAGAGATGATGCTCAAGACTCCCCCCCCCCCTAGTGAGCGGTGGCTGTGCGCTGAACACCTGTCACTCACACACCTGTTGCTTCTCCACACTGAACACCTGAGGAGTCAGCCACAGCCGATCATTAAACAAATCCTGAAGTGTCCAATAAGTGGTGGGGATAAAGGATAGGTGAAGGAACTGTATCTTTAGGAGACAGAGAAGAGCGGATGGATTACGCTTTTGGACTGTGAAGAACTTGGACACAGTACCCTAAATAACGGTGAAGCAAACAGTACGGAAACTGGAAGGAGGGAGGGAGGGGGGGGGGGGAATTATCAGGGGGAAAGCGCCAAGCCATTACGACTATATAGCACTGGGAAAGGAGTCAGGATAAGGATTTGGGATGGGACGGGGGGAAAGAAATGGTGCCCAACCACTTGTGGACGGTCGGGGGATTGAACGCCGACCTGCATGAAGCGAGACCGTCGCTCTACCGTCCAGTCCAAATGGACTGGATGTGAGGCGAGGCTCCAGTGTACAAATGTGTTGTTACACGTCCAACAAAAGATGGTGATGTCACAGTGAAGGCAGAGACCACAGACATGCAGGGTGATGTCACAGTGAAGGCAGAGACCACAGACATGCAGGGTGATGTCACAGTGAAGGCAGAGACCACAGACATACAGGGTGATGTCACAGTGAAGGCAGAGACCACAGACATGCAGGGTGATGTCACAGTGAAGGCAGAGACCACAGACATGCAGGATAATGTCAACAGAGTCATCCCTCAGCGTTCAGGGCTGGAGGTAATCCTACTGTGATCTACGTCAAGGACTTCTAGATGGGAAAAATTTTCCTTCACAGTGCGGACAAATGTTGACGTCTATTACTAGAAGACTTAGCGACAGCATAGCCTTGTCAGAAGTTTGATCCAGATGGCTAGCAGAGTTAAATCCAAGCAAGGGCAATCACGTTAGGTACTGGGAACAGGAAGCTGGATATAAGGCATCACGTGGGAAAGGAAATTCTTCTGAAATTACAGGGACTGAAAGTTTTAGGAGCAGATATCTCACACAGGCCTGCGGGCCGCTCCAAGCAACAGCCTGGTGGACCAAACTCTCACAAGTCAAGCCAGGCCTCAGGCCGGGCTTGGGGAGTAGAAGAACTCCCAGAACCCCATCAACCAGGTATCAAGGCCGGGCTTGGGAAGTAGAAGAACTCCCAGAACCCCATCAACCAGGTATCAAGGCCGGGCTTGGGGAGTAGAAGAACTCCCAGAACCCCATCAACCAGGTATCAAGGCCGGGCTTGGGGAGTAGAAGAACTCCCAGAACCCCATCAACCAGGTATCAAGGCCGGGCTTGGGAAGTAGAAGAACTCCCAGAACCCCATCAACCAGGTATCAAGGCCGGGCTTGGGGAGTAGAAGAACTCCCAGAACCCCATCAACCAGGTATCAAGGCCGGGCTTGGGGAGTAGAAGAACTCCCAGAACCCCATCAACCAGGTATCAAGGCCGGGCTTGGGGAGTAGAAGAACTCCCAGAACCCCATCAACCAGGTATCAAGGCCGGGCTTGGGGAGTAGAAGAACTCCCAGAACCCCATCAACCAGGTATCAAGGCCGGGCTTGGGGAGTAGAAGAACTCCCAGAACCCCATCAACCAGGTATCAAGGCCGGGCTTGGGGAGTAGAAGAACTCCCAGAACCCCATCAACCAGGTATCAAGGCCGGGCTTGGGGAGTAGAAGAACTCCCAGAACCCCATCAACCATGTATCAAGGCCGTTCTTGGGGAGTAGAAGAACTCCCAGAACCCCATCAACCAGGTATCAAGGCCGGGCTTGGGGAGTAGAACAACTCCCAGAACCCCATCAACCAGGTATCAACCAGGTAACAGCCTGGCAGTGGAAGCTCATATCACACAGGTGCCACTAGCTGACTGACACATGAACACCCTTCAGGAATTTGAACTTTGCAGTTGTTCAGGACCTTTTGTTCTTCACTAGAGGTGAACAGTTCTGGATTATGCGGCTGCAGCGCGGGGTTCGTATCTCATAGGACGGTAAATGACGTTGGTGAAAGTCTAGTCCCAGAGCTGAGAGCTGTGCCCCCAAGCTGCTGGTCCCAGAGCTGAGAGCTGTGCCCCCAAGCTGCTGGTCCCAGAGCTGAGAGCTGTGCCCCCAAGCTGCTGGTCCCAGAGCTGAGAGCTGTGCCCCCAAGCTGCTGGTCCCAGAGCTGAGAGCTGTGCCACCAAACTGCTGGTCCCAGAGCTGAGAGCTGTGCCACCAAACTGCTGGTCCCAGAGCTGAGAGCTGTGCCACCAAACTGCTGGTCCCAGAGCTGAGAGCTGTGCCACCAAACTGCTGGTCCCAGAGCTGAGAGGTGTGCCCCCAAGCTGCTGGTCCTTGAGCTGAGAGCTGTGCCCCTAAGCTGCTGGTCCTAGAGCTGAGAGCTGTGCCACCAAACTGCTGGTCCTAGAGCTGAGAGGTGTGCTTCAGAAGAAAAGAATTAAGGAATAATAAACAAGGAGACATGATTGAGACATTGAAAATGCCCAGAGAAAGAGACGAGTCAGACACCATGCAAGTGCCCAAATAACCCATAGAGACATTTGAAAGTGTTTACTATCGAAGTAGTGAAGAAATAGAATGCACATAGTAATTTGATGGATATGGACTCCATATACAAAATAGAAACTCAGGCAGTTGAGAGTTATAAAGTCGGATCCAAGAGCTGTAACTCAACCTCCGTGTGCATAGTACGGTTGTACTGTGCTGACTAGGCGAGTACAGTGCCACCTACCCACCTACTTCACCACTGGACCCTAACTCCCAGGGAGAGAGGGAGGGAGGGAGAGTAAGGGAGAGAGCCACTGTGGGAGGGGGGAGAGAGCCAGTGTGGGAGGGGGGAGGAGAGAGCCAGTGTGGGAGGGGGGGGAGAGAGCCACTGTGGGAGGGGGGGGGAGAGAGCCACTGTGGGAGGGGGGAGGAGAGAGCCACTGTGGGAGGGGGGAGGAGAGAGCCACTGTGGGAGGGGGGGAGAGCCAGTGTGGGAGGGGGAGGAGAGAGCCACTGTGGGAGGGGGAGGAGAGAGCCACTGTGGGAGGGGGAGGAGAGAGCCACTGTGGGAGGGGGGAGGAGAGAGCCACTGTGGGAGGGGGGGAGAGCCAGTGTGGGAGGGGGGAGAGAGCCAGTGTGGGAGGGGGGGGGAGAGAGCCAGTGTGGGAGGGGGAGAGAGCCAGTGTGGGAGGGGGGAGAGAGAGCCAGTGTGGGAGGGGGGAGAGAGAGCCAGTGTTGGAGGGGGAGAGAGCCAGTGTTGGAGGGGGAGAGAGCCAGTGTTGGAGGGGGAGAGAGCCAGTGTGGGAGGGGGGGAGAGAGCCAATGTGGGAGGGGGGAGAGAGCCAGTGTGGGAGGGGGGAGAGAGCCAGTGTTGGAGGGGGAGAGAGCCAGTGTGGGAGGAGGGGGAGAGAGCCAGTGTGGGAGGGGGGAAAGAGCCAGTGTGGGAGGGGGGGAGAGAGCCAATGTGGGAGGGGGGAGAGAGCCAGTGTGGGAGGGGGGAGAGAGAGCCAGTGTGGGAGGGGGGAGAGAGAGCCAGTGTGGGAGGGGGGAGAGAGAGCCAGTGTGGGAGGGGGGGAGAGAGCCAGTGAGCCAGTGTGGAGAGGGGGGAGGGGGGGAGAGAGAGCCAGTGTGGGAGGGGGGAGAGAGAGCCAGTGTGGGAGGGGGGAGAGAGAGCCAGTGTGGGAGGGGGGAGAGAGAGCCAGTGTGGGAGGGGGGAGAGAGAGCCAGTGTGGGAGGGGGGAGAGAGAGCCAGTGTGGGAGGGGGGAGAGAGAGCCAGTGTGGGAGGGGGGAGAGAGAGCCAGTGTGGGAGGGGGGAGAGAGAGCCAGTGTGGGAGGGGGAGAGAGAGAGCCAGTGTGGGAGGGGGGGAGAGAGAGCCAGTGTGGGAGGGGGGAGAGAGAGCCAGTGTGGGAGGGGGGAGAGAGAGCCAGTGTGGGAGGGGGGAGAGAGAGCCAGTGTGGGAGGGGGGAGAGAGAGCCAGTGTGGGAGGGGGGAGAGAGAGAGAGCCAGTGTGGGAGGGGGGAGAGAGCCAGTGTGGGAGGGGGGAGAGAGCCAGTGTGGGAGGGGGGAGAAAGAGCCAGTGTGGGAGGGGGGGAGAGAGCCAGTGTGGGAGGGGGGAGAGAGCCAGTGTGGGAGGGAGGGGAGAGAGCCAGTGTGGGAGGGGGGAGAGAGAGCCAGTGTGGGAGGGGGGAGAGAGCAGCCAGTGTGGGAGGGGGGAGAGAGCCAGTGTGGGAGGGGAGAGAGAGCCAGTGTGGGAGGGGGGAGAGAGAGCCAGTGTGGGAGGGGGAGAGAGAGCCAGTGTGGGAGGGGGGGAGAGAGAGAGCCCTGCCAGTGTGGGAGGGGGAGAGAGCCAGTGTGGGAGGGCGAGAGAGCCAGTGTGGGAGGGGAGAGAGAGAGCCAGTGTGGGAGGGGGGAGTGAGCCAGTGTGGGAGGGGGGAGAGAGAGCCAGTGTGGGAGGGGGGAGAGAGAGCCAGTGTGGGACGGGGGGGAGAGAGAGCCAGTGTGGGAGGGGGGGGGAGAGAGAGAGCCAGTGTGGGACGGGGGGAGAGAGTCACTGTGGGAGGGAGAGAGAAAGGGAAGGGAAGGTGAAGTGCCTACATGGTCTTAAACTACAAAGTGTGAAGGGAAATGAAGAGAAAGCTGGTAGGGAAGGGAAAACTGTGTTAATTGATGATGCAGCAAGTGAGAGAAGGAAGGCTTAGAAGGGAAAGAGAGAGAGGGAGGGAGGGAGGGGTGAATGATTTAAAGAGGAGAGGGACTAAGGCAGAGGTACAGCACATGACGGCTCTGCCAGTGAGGGGCGCCAGGGACGCCCCTATGCCCCCCTGCTGCTGCTGCTGCTGCTGCTGCTGCTGCTGCTGTGAGGCACCGAACCTCACATTTAGTGTGTGAGGTTCCGTAAGGCTTGGCGCTTTCCCCTCTGATAATTCCCTCCCATCTACCAACGCCACATAAAATAATTCACCTTTGCAAGGGACGAACAGAGCACGTCCCCTAGGACCCTGGTTGAATATGCAATCTGCAGTGGGAGCTCCCCCATTTCCCTGACGGCTATAGCTACTGAATCATTTGAGCAGACATGCCGCTTAAGGCAGCTTGGTTCCTGGATACCATTTTGAAGTGGTTTATCAGTGGGGTGGTGGCAGCAGGCGCCCACTCAAGCCGGCTGTTGTGACTGGGAAGCAAGGCCAGGATACATGGATGGGGAGGTGTGAGGCGAGGCTGGCAGGTGTGGGGAGGTGTGAGGCGAGGCTGGGAGGTGTGAGGCGAGGCTGGCAGATGTGGGGAGGTGTGAGGCGAGGCTGGGAGGTATGAGGAGCTGTGAGGCGAGGCTGGGAGGTATGAGGAGCTGTGAGGCGAGGCTGGGAGGTATGAGGAGCTGTGAGGCGAGGTCTGGGAGGTATGAGGAGCTGTGAGGCGAGGCTGGGAGGTATGAGGAGCTGTGAGGCGAGGCTGGGAGGTATGAGGAGCTGTGAGGCGAGGCTGGGAGGTATGAGGAGCTGTGAGGCGAGGCTGGGAGGTATGAGGAGCTGTGAGGCGAGGCTGGGAGGTATGAGGAGCTGTGAGGCGAGGCTGAGAGGTATGAGGAGCTGTGAGGCGAGGCTGAGAGGTATGAGGAGCTGTGAGGCGAGGCTGAGAGGTATGAGGAGCTGTGAGGCGAGGCTGAGAGGTATGAGGAGCTGTGAGGCGAGGCTGAGAGGTATGAGGAGCTGTGAGGCGAGGCTGAGAGGTATGAGGAGCTGTGAGGCGAGGCTGAGAGGTATGAGGAGCTGTGAGGCGAGGCTGAGAGGTATGAGGAGCTTTGAGGCGGGGCTGGGAGGTATGAGGAGCTGTGAGGCGAGGCTGGGAGGTATGAGGAAGTGTGAGGCGAGGCTGGGAGGTATGAGGAAGTGTGAGGCGAGGCTGGGAGGTATGAGGAGCTGTGAGGCGAGGCTGAGAGGTATGAGGAGCTGTGAGGCGAGGCTGGGAGGTATGAGGAGCTGTGAGGCGAGGCTGGGAGGTATGAGGAGCTGTGAGGCGAGGCTGAGAGGTATGAGGAGCTGTGAGGCGAGGCTGGGAGGTATGAGGAGCTGTGAGGCGAGGCTGGGAGCTATGAGGTGGTGTGAGGCGAGGCAGCAAAGGTGACAAACCATAAACAGGAAGGTACAGATGGAATCGGTTGTGGACTGGCGACTCCTCTCTTTAAACATCTTTGGTTTACAACGTTAATTTAGGTACTTAAAAAAAAATTAAAAAAAATATCCTTTGGGCGGGAGCATGTTGTCAGGAGTGGGGGGGGGGGCTAGTACTCGCCTAGTTATGGTTGCGGGGGTTGAGCTCTGGCTCTTTGGTCCCGCCTCTCATGCTTGAAGGAGTATGTGTGGTGCATTGAACTTGTTGAAAATGGGACTCATGATAAGGGGGGCGTGGCTTTGGGGACACGAAATGATGAAAGAAGGGGGGCGTGGCTTTGGGGACAAGAAACTGATGAAAGAAGGGGGGCGTGGCTTTGGGGACAAGAACTGATGAAAGAAGGGGGGCGTGGCTTTGGGGACAAGAACTGGTGTAAGAAGGGGGCGTGGCTTTAAGAACAAGAACTGGTGTAAGAAGGGGGCGTGGCTATAAGAACAAGAACTGGTGTAAGAAGGGGGCGTGGCTTAAGAACAAGAACTGGTGTAAGAAGGGGGCGTGGCTTAAGAACAAGAACTGGTGTAAGAAGGGGGCGTGGCTTAAAGAACAAGAACTGGTGTAAGAAGGGGGCGTGGCTTTAAGAACAAGAACTGGTGTAAGAAGGGGGCGTGGCTTTAAGAACAAGAACTGGTGTAAGAAGGGGGCGTGGCTTAAAGAACAAGAACTGGTGTAAGAAGGGGGCGTGGCTTTAAGAACAAGAACTGACGTAAGAAGGGGGCGTGGCTCTAAGAATAAGAAGCAACATGTGAGTCTTGGAGGGGGGTGGGGGTGTATGTGTTGTCTCTGCGTCTCAAGAGAAACAATATTACTCAACACATTGCCATGAGTGGAAAGCAAGATTGCAATACTAGATCAAGGCTAGTCTAATAGATAGAACATCATACGGGACGGGACAATAGATTGTCGTTAACCCAAAATCTGACCTATAATGCTTAACGTAACTACATTTGACAGGTCTGGAGGCGCACTTGAGACCGAAAGGAGCGGTACACACTATTCTTGAAGCCATTCTTGAGTACGCCTTGAGAGGGGAATTTTGACTCGCATGAGAGCATGAATGACCCCCTTACTCTGTCACCCTCTCTGCCCTTTCCACTGTTTGACTGGATGTATATAATTCAGAAATGTGTTTTAAATAAGAATATTCTAAGTGCTATCGCGTTATTGAAATGTCTCTTGGATAATCGTGATTTTTTTCCTCGAGGTAGTGAAAGTGATATCACTGCGAGAGTAGTTATGTAGCAGTGCTGTCGATGTGGGTTATACGAGGGGGGCTGGGGATGTGCTCGGAGGGCGCCCCCGCCCCCTGTTGCAAATTGCAATTTTCTGCATGTTTGCCAGCACTTTTGTTTCCTATTTCCCGGTTGTGTTTAGTGTCCTCTCACTGGGAGGATGGTTTGTGAGCGGTTGTGTTGAGAGAGCTGCCACGGGGTCTACGGTGCTCCCTGGTGCGTGAGCCGTGTCCCAGCCGGCTGTGCACGGCTGTGCACGCCATGTTCGTGGCCAGTGATGCCGCTGCGTCCTATCCCCGACCCTCCGCCACCCGCTACACCGACCTGTGAGACACTGACGTCCGCCAACACCCGCTCCTCTGCTGGTGCCCGCGCCTCCTCCCTCCATCCCTCTGACCCGCGCCTCCTCCCTCCATCCCTCTGACCCGCGCCTCCTCCCTCCATCCCTCTGACCCGCGCCTCCTCCCTCCATCCCTCTGACCCGCGCCTCCTCCCTCCATCCCTCTGACCCGCGCCTCCTCCCTCCCTCCCTCTGACCCGCGCCTCCTCCCTCCCTCCCTCTGACCCGCGCCTCCTCCCTCCATCCCTCTGACCCGCGCCTCCTCCCTCCATCCCTCTGACCCGCGCCTCCTCCCTCCATCCCTCTGCCACACGCCTGACCCGCGCCTCCTCCACAGTTAAGGCAGACTCTCGAAGTCACAGTTAAGGCAGACTCTCCAAGTCACAGTTAAGGCAGACTCTCCAAGTCACAGTTAAGGCAGACTCTCCAAGTCACAGTTAAGGCAAGACTCTCCAAGTCACAGTTAAGGCAAGACTCTCCAAGTCACAGTTAAGATAAGACTCTCCAAGTCACAGTTAAGGCAAGACTCTCCAAGTCACAGTTAAGGCAAGACTCTCCAAGTCACAGTTAAGGCAAGACTCTCCAAGTCACAGTTAAGGCAAGACTCTCCAAGTCACAGTTAAGGCAAGACTCTCCAAGTCACAGTTAAGGCAAGACTCTCCAAGTCACAGTTAAGATAAGACTCTCCAAGTCACAGTTAAGATAAGACTCTAAGTCATACACAAGTCTGTCACTCGCCGGATTCTGCAGTTTAATAAGTGTTCAGGTAACCGCCCGGTTATATATGGTTTGGACATAAGAATGTGCCAAGTCATCCGCTGGACCACGGTCCGTCGTCCGCAGGACCACGGTCCGTCGTCAACTGGACCACGGTCCGTCGTCCGCAGGACCACGGTCCGTCGTCAGCTGGACCACGGTCCGTCGTCTACAGTAATTTTTTTTACAACTTCCCGCCACACCTCCCGCCAGACTAACGCCCCGCCGACCGTCTAGTCCCTGATACCAAGTTTCCGTGAAGACGGCCCGTAGGCTAGACGACGAAAAAGCTTCTCTACTGAGCGGTTCAGTATATTGATCTTCAGACGTCTGGACCCACCACGTTAAAAATGGCCTCCTGAGGTCCCCCAGCAGCAGTAATTACGGACCTGGATGTGTGTGTGTCGGTAGATGGTTTCTTATTTATCCCCTACTCCTCTCTCCTCCCCCCCCCTCACTCCTCTCTCCTCCCCCCCCCCACTCCTCTCTCCTCCCCCCCCACTCCTCTCTCCTCCCCCCCCCCCCCACAAGCCTGGTGTCAGGCTTGTTTGATGGTAAATTGTTCAGACGGGCTGTTGCTTCTTAATTGCAGTGGCCCGCAGGTTTCTTAATTGCAGAGGCTCGCATCTAAAACCGGTTGATCCGGCACTTCCTGCATGAAATTGTCTGATTTTCTCTTGAACAATTTTGTACCGGCTATATTTCTTAGGTTTGCCAGGAGGATATTGAATAGTCGTGGGCCGCTGATGTTGACACGGTGTGCCTGTGGCGCCTCTGCTCCTCACTGGATCTAGTCTGCATTTCGTGCCGAATCTTTGGCAGCAGAATGGGGCTATTTTGCTGTGTGAATTTGGGACTTGGTTTTCATAGTCTTGGGACTTGACCTTCAAGGGTCTTCTATATATATATATAGTTTGCGAAACCTCTCTCGTTTCATTTCCAGAGTGTAAACTTGAGAGCTTAAAGACGGTCCCAATAATTTAGGTCTTTTACCATGTCTATGCGTTATCTTGAGATGATTTCGGGACGTTAGTGTCCCCGCGGCCCGGTCTTCGACCAGGCCTCCACCCCAAGGAAGCAGCCCGTGACAGCTGACTAACACCCAGGTACCTATTTTACTGCTAGGTAACAGGGCATAGAGTGAAAGAAACACTGCCCATTGTTTCTCGCCGGCGCCCGGGATCGAACCCGGGACCACAGGATCACAAATCCAGTGTGCTGTCCGCTCGGCCGACCGGCTCCCATGTGTGCCTGTATGTTCTCTGTACTCCCTCTATTTCAGGCATCTCCCCCGCTCTGAAAGGGTAAGCGAGTACCGAGCAGTATTTAAAGCGGGACTACACAATTAATTTAAAGAGTAAGAACATTATAGTGAGATTTGAAGAGTCTCGTAATCCATCTTATCATTTTCTTGACTGACGCTAGATTTGCTTAGTTATGGTCCCTAAACGTTAAGTCGTCTGACACCATTATTCCCATGAAATGCAGAATAGAACCAGTGAGGAGCAGAAGTGCCATAGGCACAATCAGAGAACACTGAACATCAGATGTCCACAGCTGTTCAACACCCTCCCAGCAAGCATTAGAAATATTGCTGGAACAACAGTGGATGTATTCAAGATACATTTTGGCAAGTTCTTGCAGGAAGTGCCGGACCAACCAGGCTGTAGAGGATATGTGGGCCACTCCAAGCAACAGCCTGTTGGACCAAGCTCTCACAAGTCGAGCTTGACCTCAGAGTGGAATTTGAGAGTAGAACTCTCAGAACGCTGGTATATAGGTATGCTGCAGGTATACGAGTATGTCTAGTGGGCCAGGCACTGTGTGAACTTGTGTTCACCACCCTCTCCACCACCACTTTGACCCCAGGTGTAACCCCCAAAATAGACTTAAACAGTCAACTGTTTCCGTCGGGAAAGAGCGTTTAGCGTGACTCAACTTGAGGCAGCTGTCACGACGGTCTGGTGCCGCCTGTTGCTGTCAACGAGCCGTATTGGTGCCAGAGAGGTGGCTCTTTGTGCAAGAGTAGCTGTCTTCAGCGTGTGACTAGGGGGGGGGGGCGCATTCTCTAGTGTGAGTGGCGGTATGTTTTCTCTGGTTCAAGTGGGGAATGGGAGCTGTCTCCGGTGTGAAGTGGGAGGAGGCTTTCCCTGGTGAGAGGTGGGGAGGGGGGGGTGTTCCTCTGGTGGGGGGAGGGGGGAGGGGGGCGGGTTCCTCTGGTGAGAGGTGGGGAGGGGGGAGGGGGGTGTTCCTCTGGTGAGAGGTAGGGGGAGGGGGGGCTTTCCCTGGTGAAAGGTAGGGGGAGGGGGAGGGCTTTCCCTGGTGAAAGGTAGGAGGGGGGGGGGGGCTTTCCCTGGTGAGAGGTAGGGGGAGGGGGGGGCTTTCCCTGGTGAGAGGTAGGGGGAGGGGGGCTTTCCCTGGTGAGAGGTAGGGGAGGGGGGCTTTCCCTGGTGAGAGGTAGGGGGAGGGGGGCTTTCCCTGGTGAGAGGTAGGAGGGGGGGCTTTCCCTGGTGAGAGGTAGGGGGAGGGGGGGCTTTCCCTGGTGAGAGGTAGGGGGGGCTTTCCCTGGTGAGAGGTAGGGGGAGGGGGGCTTTCCCTGGTGAGAGGTAGGGGGAGGGGGGGGGCTTTCCCTGGTGAGAGGTAGGGGGGGCTTTCCCTGGTGAGAGGTAGGGGGAGGGGGGCTTTCCCTGGTGAGAGGTAGGGGAGGGGGGCTTTCCCTGGTGAAAGGTAGGGGGAGGGGGGGGGGGGGCTTTCCCTGGTGAGAGGTAGGGGAGGGGGGCTTTCCCTGGTGAGAGGTAGGAGAGGAAAGGGGGGATCCTCGGGTGTGAGGGGGGGGGGGTCAGCAGGATGAAAACAGTACAGTGTCTCAGTGTTCCAGTTGATTGACAGTTGAGAGGCGGGACCAAAGAGCCAAAGCTCAACCCCCGCAAGCACAACTAGGTGAGTACCCAGGTTCACCAAGACCATCTCTGCTACGGGTACACGAGTGGACATGTTCCTTGCGTAATTAATATTCATACACACAACATTATTGCTGGCAAATCCTCAGGTTTATATAGTAATTTATATGACTGTGGACCTGATCAACCAGGCTGTGACTCATGCGTTAGTCTGCGAGCAGCCACGTCCAACAGCTTGGTTGACCAGTCCAGCAATGAGGAGGCCTGATCGACGACCGGGCCGCGGGGACGCTAAGCCCCGAAACCACCTCAAGGTAATCATCGTACATATTTATATTCGATGGTCCACTATAGGCAACTAGTAGAATTTCGTACTATTCACTTCATAAAAGTCCTACACAAAGCTAAAAAACAGATTTAAATATTCCTAGGCCTAGTATAGCACATATATGTACTATATTACGCCTCAGATAGCGTGTATTAGGCCTAGGAAGTCCTAATTTCCTTTGCAACATCAATTCAAAAACCTTTCCGCTTAGTCCAAATTCAATAGTGCCGATTTCTACTTACTAATTGCCTTGTATGTCAATATATGTACTATGGTGCTCATCGTTACTATTAGTACTAAACAGGAGGATGGGCTGTACTATTTATGTATTGTGCTGAAACATGTATTAAATAATTTACTACAAAAATCCAGGATTTTTGTTGATAGAGGCAAAAATTAATAATTATATTATTTGGTGGGTAAAAATAGGACTTGTCTTCAATTTCCTTTATTCAATGTTTTTATGGAGCGAGTGCAAGGTTGTGAGAGTGCTTTGGTGAGTGCGTGGTGGTTGGGAGAGTGCTCTGGTGAGTGTGTGTGGGTTGGGAGAGTGCTCTGGTGAGTGTGTGTGAGTTTGGAGAGTGCTCTGGTGAGTGTGTGGTGGTTGGGAGAGTGCTTTGATGAGTGTGTGGGGGGTTGGGAAAGTGCTTTGGTGAGTGTGTGGTGGTTGGGAGAGTGCTTTGATGAGTGTGTGGGGGGTTGGGAGAGTGCTTTGGTGAGTGTGTGGGGGTTGGGAGAGTGCTTTGGTGAGTGTGTGGGGGTTGGGAGAGTGCTCTGGTGAGTGTGTGGGGGTTGGGAGAGTGCTTTGGTGAGTGTGTGGGGGTTGGGAGAGTGCTCTGGTGAGTGTGTGGGGGTTGGGAGAGTACTTTGGTGAGTGTGTGGGGGTTTGGAGAGTGCTTTGGTGAGTGTGTGGGGGTAGTGAGAGTGCTCTGGTGAGTGTGTGTGGGTTTGGAGAGTGCTTTGGTGAGGTGTGTGGGGGTTGGGAGAGTGCTTTGGTGAGTGTGTGGGGGTTGGGAGAGTGCTCTGGTGAGTGTGTGGGGGTTGGGAGAGTGCTTTGATGAGTGTGGGGGTTGGGAGAGTGCTCTGGTGAGTGTGTGGGGGTTGGGAGAGTGTTCTGGTGAGTGTGTGGGGGTTGGGAGAGTGCTCTGGTGAGTGTGTGGGGGTTGGGAGAGTGCTCTGGTGAGTGTGTGGGGGTTGGGAGAGTGCTCTGGTGAGTGTGTGGGGGTTGGGAGAGTGCTCTGGTGAGTGTGTGGGGGTTGGGAGAGTGTTCTGGTGAGTGTGTGGGGGTTGGGAGAGTGTTCTGGTGAGTGTGTGGGGGTAGTGAGAGTGCTCTGGTGAGTGTGTGGGGGTAGTGAGTGTGCTCTCACCCCTGGGCCCCGTCATGACCGCTTGACTGGGTTTAACCAAACTTCTTTAAGATCCTCATAAAATAGTTATAAACCACATTTCTCTTCTTTTCATTGCCTATATTCTGCTTCTTGAAATACCGGGGTTAAGTGATAGCTAGATTGCTTCTCCAGGTTTATTGACTGGAAGGATAATAGAACTAGCATGACTGGAAGGATAATACAACTAGCGTGAACTAATGCACGTACAAGTTAGCTATGTTATCTTAGTGGTCTTTCGTAAACAGTTAAAGACCTCTGATCTTCATCTTCACAGCGACAGATTTTATGAAAACGAAAATAGTCGGTCCCAATTCTGTTAAAGAGTACAAGAAAGCTCCAGAAAATGTAGTTAATTTTTAATATATAGCAGCCATGCAACATGCTCTGTTTATAGGAAATGTGGTCTTTTTGAGCGCGGCAAGCAACAATCTTGTCGATCACGTTATCATCAGAAATGCCTGGCCTCCCTAGCTTGGGCTGAGAGAGGAGGAATTAGTGTTCTAGAGACTCGGAAGGGATAAACGGGGAAAAATATGTAGGTACATGACTGTAGGTACATGACTGTAGGTACTAGCTGAGAATGATTGCGCGCGCGACGTGGCGGGCCGCCAGTGGCCGGCGCGCGCGACGTGGCGGGCCGCCAGTGGCCGGCGGCTACTGGAAGTGGCTACTTCCGCCAGTGGAAGTAGCTCTGACCTGTGTTTGGTTATTTCAGGTTGATTTTCTGTTAAAATGCAGCCCGTCCTCATAAAGAAAGACCCAACGCCCATTCCATGCACCCGCCAAACCTGTTGTATATGAATGAAAAATGGTTTACACACGACTCTAAACTGATGACGTTCGAACACTTCCGGAACAAGTGCTTCACTGACGACTTTTATTCGAACCACAACGCTGTAAATGCACCCACGTACTACAAATACAAATAATCGCCAACAGAACCTAAACACCTAACCAGTGCCTAAATATGCACAGTATGCCAATATATAACAATATTAATTTACATTTGAGAACATTCCTATTTTGAATGAACAACATGTTAAAATTGATGATTGCGTCTTTGGGGTCAACCGCTGGATGGAATGGACTTGGTGTTTGGACGGGGTTGAAGCCCATACTTAACTCCACCTGCTCAGCTTTAACACCACGTGATTTGCAATTTCAGTGTAGAAGTGCTATAAGAAAGTCGTATATTCCCCCACAGGTGTGTAAATATCCAGCATCACCTTACAATTGGAACTTATCTCCCACTCCTCTCTCTCTCTCTCTCTCTCTCTCTCTCTCTCTCTCTCTCTCTCTCTCTCTCTCTCTCTCTCTCTCTCTCTCTCTCTCTCTCTCTCTCTCTCTCTCTCTCTCTCTCTCTGTCTCTCTGTCTCTCTGTCTCTCTGTCTCTCTGTCTCTCTGTCTCTCTCTCTCTCTCTCTCTCTCTCTCTCTCTCTCTCTCTCTCTCGTCTCTGTCTCTGTCTCTCTCTCTCTCTCTCTCTCTCTCTCTCTCTCTCTCTCTCTCTCTCTCTCTCTCTCTCTCTCTCTCTCTCTCTCTCTCTCTCTCCGTCACACTTGCTCCATTTTGGAGGCTGTAGCAAATAACATTAAACTTTGCTACATTTCCAAGGGAAATGGATCCCATCCCGAATATCTCCGGCACAGATGATACATTGTGTGTCAAGTGTATAATCGGTTCTTCATTTATAAATTCCGAATATCTGTGAAATGAGTGGTACTAATCAGCTCGTTTTATTAAAATAAATGATGGTTTATTAAGTATCTCCCGTATGCTTGGGATTATCGAGGATATGTTGTCAGGCTGGTTCCGGGTTCGATCCTGGGCGCTGGCGAGAGACAATGGGCAGAGTTTCTTTCACCCTGATGCCCCTGTTACCTAGCAGTAAATAGGTACCTGGGTGTTAGTCAGCTGTCACGGGCTGCTTCCTGGGGGTGGAGGCCTGGTCGAGGACCGGGCCGCGGGGACACTAAAGCCCCGAAATCATCAAATCATCTCGAGAAGGGTTGTCATTTATCTTCAAGGATTAAGTTATGGGTTTATTATGATTATATTTATAAGAAACTTCAGCATCTCGAAAATGCCTTAATTTGTTTATCTTTCGTGTCTGTAAAGTTTGTCATATCTTTCCATTGTCCATTGGAAAATTTTATTGATATCCGTTTTAGTTTTTTCAGTCTCTTTTGAGGCAACTTCATTTTATCCATTCTTTATTATGCACCCCATACCCTTCCCGTGGGCGGTGATGGAAAGGGTTACATAAAAACATAATGGGTTCAGGAACTGTATCCCAGAGTTCGTTTAGCTAAGTGACAGTCGTTTGAAGCTTGTTACACAATTGTTAATGTTGCATTCATGTGTGTACATCCATGTGTATACATATATATATACACATGTGTATACATATGAGAAGCATTAAGACAGAGGGGGACAGCTTGAGGCTTAAAGAAGACCTGGTCAAGTTGCATGAATGGTCGAACAAATGGTTGTTAGAGTTTAACCCAAGCAAATGTAATGAAGATAGGTATAGGGAGTAGGAGACCAGATACAAGGTATCATTTGGGAGATGAAATACTTCGAGTCAGAGAGAGAGAGACCTGGGGGTTGATATCACGCCAGACTTGTCCCCTGTAGCCCATATCAAGAGGATAACATCAGCGGCATATGCCAGGTTGGCTAACATAAGAACGGCATTTAGAAACTTGTGTAACGAATTTTTCAGAACTTTGTACACCACATATGTCAGACCAATCCGGGAGTATGCAGCTCCAGCATGGTCCATATCAAGTCAAACATAAGACTAAACTGGAAAAGGTTAAAGGTTTGCCACCAGACTAGTACCCGAAAGTCTTGCTCCACACCCACCCAACTGGGCGGCAGCTTTAGTCATGTGCTCCACACCCACCCAACTGGGCGGCAGCTTTACAGTCATGTGCTCCACACCCACCCAACTGGGCGGCAGCTTTAGTCATGTGCTGCACACCCACCCAACTGGGCGGCAGCTTTACAGTCATGTGCTCCACACCCACCCAACTGGGCGGCAGCTTTACAGTCATGTGCTCCACACCCACCCAACTGGGCGGCAGCTTTACAGTCATGTGCTCCACACCCACCCAACTGGGCGGCAGCTTTACAGTCATGTGCTCTACACCCACCCAACTGGGCGGCAGCTTTACAGTCATGTGCTCCACACCCACCCAACTGGGCGGCAGCTTTACAGTCATGTGCTCTACACCCACCCAACTGGGCGGCAGCTTTACAGTCATGTGCTCCACACCCACCCAACAGTCATGTGCTCCACACCCACGCAACTGGGCGGCAGCTTTACAGTCTTGTGCTCCACACCCACCCAACTGGGCGGCAGCTTTACAGTCATGTGCTCCACACCCACCCAACTGGGCGGCAGCTTTACAGTCATGTGCTCCACACCCACCCAACTGGGCGGCAGCTTTACAGTCATGTGCTCCACACCCACCCAACTGGGCGGCAGCTTTACAGTCATGTGCTCCACACCCACCCAACTGGGCGGCAGCTTTACAGTCATGTGCTCCACACCCACCCAACTGGGCGGCAGCTTTACAGTCATGTGCTCCACACCCACCCAACTGGGCGGCAGCTTTACAGTCATGTGCTCCACACCCACCCAACTGGGCGGCAGCTTTACAGTCATGTGCTCCACACCCACCCAACTGGGCGGCAGCTTTACAGTCATGTGCTCCACACCCACCCAACTGGGCGGCAGCTTTACAGTCATGTGCAGGCTGCACCTACATTAAACAAATTTTGTAAATTTAGCAAAGATTCCTGACAGTAATTATTATTATTATTATTATTATTATTATTATTATTATTATTATTATTTTTTCTACCACAGACGTGGCCACACATTTACAATGCTAACCAGCATATATACATTTTCTTCTGTCCTCCATGGACAGGGTTAGAGATCTGTTAAACATATAGTTCAAGGGTTTATTGAACAATCAACCACAGAAGGTGATTCGGTGCTTTTAAATTGCTAAGCTAACCTACATACGTAAATACATAGATACACAGATTTACGTATGTCCTACATAAAGTGTCATGACAGTACATGTTGATTTTGGCATAATTTGCCAAAGGTTGACACAACAACCCGTCCTCCTAAAAATAGTCACTTTTGGCTGGTATGCGCGGCACTATGGCCAAATTTGGACGTAATTTGAAATGAAATCGACTCACAAAAGTGACGTTCTGTTCCGTTTTCTATTTGAGTCGTCCGGCGAACGCGCAGAGGTTAGAAGAGGACACTTTAAATTAACGTTTTTCATAACGTTTTGAAACTTTATGAGAATTTCCTGCCCACCTAACCTATCAGAGGACCCTTAACTTACTGTTGTTGAAAAAAAAAATCCCAAATTTATTTTCATTTTTTTCATTTTCAAATTACGTCCAAATTCGGCCATACGGGTAAACGGCCAAAAGCGACGTTCTTTTTAAGAGGACAGGTTGCGACACGAAGCTGTGTCAACCTTCAAATGGGGAAATATGAGAAAGGGGTGAGTGGTGCACATGACAGGGGAGGGGGGAATATGAGAGAGAGGGGAAGGGGAGTATGAGAGGGGGGAAGATGGAATAGGGGAACGGTAACCAGAAATATGAGTGGGGGAGGGAGGGGGGGGGACGAGAGAGATGGCAGGGGAATATGAGAGGGAAGGGGGACGGAAAATGAGAGGGATAACGGGGAATATGAGAGAAGGTGCAAGGGAAAGTGAGCTCGCCAGAAGTCAATTGCCAGCACACGTGTAGATATGTAGATATGATAGAGCCCAGTAGGCTCAGGAACCTGTACACCAGTTGATTGACGGTTGAGAGGTGGGACCAAAGAGCCAGAGCTCAACCCCTGCAAACACAACTAGGTGAGTACACGTGGTGCTTCCTGGCGGCCTCCACCACCTCATCCCGTGACGCCACCACAACACACAAAGGTGATGTGTGGGCAAACTCCCACAGACTCGAGCACTTACTCCTCTGTTATCCTTGCATGGTTCCTCCTTCTCCTTTTACTCTAAGTTAATCACAAGACAAAAATATATTCGAACTTTTTGAAGGCCAGGGGCCAGATTCAAAGAAGCGGAAGAGGTTCAGCGAAGGAGCCTTGGCCCAGATTCACGAAGCAGTTACGCAAGCACTTACGAACGTGTACATCTTTCCCCAATCTTTGACGGCTTTGGTTACATTTATTAAACAGTTTACAAGCATGCAAACTTCCCAATCAACTGTTGTTATTGTTATAAACAGCCTCCTGGTGCTTCGGAGCTCATTAACTGTTTAATAATTGTAAACAAAGCCGCTAAAGATTGAGAAAACATGTACAGGTTCGTAAGTGCTTGCGTAACTGCTTCGTGAATCTGGGCCAAGGCTCCTTCGCTGAACCTCTTCTGTTTAAGAGTTGGTGTATTTGGCAATGGTGCAGTAATTGTACGACTGCATCGAATCCCTCTACTCACAGCTACTCATTAGATTTATTCCTCCAAGGAGTGCCGGACCAACCGGGCTGTGGTGGGCATGTGGGCCGCTCCAAGCAACAGCCTGGTGGACCAAGCTCTCACAAGTCAAGCCTGGCCTCGGGCCGGGCTTGGGGAGTAGAAGAACTCCCAGAACCCCATCAACCAGGTATATGTGGGCCTGCTGCGGGCCGCTCCAAGCAACAGCCTGGTGGACCAAACTCTCACAAGTCAAGCCTGGCCTCGGGCCGGGCTTGGGGAGTAGAAGAACTCCCAGAACCCCATCAACCAGGTATATGTGGGCCTGCTGTGGGCCGCTCCAAGCAACAGCCTGGTGGACCAAACTCTCACAAGTCAAGCCTGGCCTCGGGCCGGGCTTGGGGAGTAGAAGAACTCCCAGAACCCCATCAACCAGGTATATGTGGGCCTGCTGTGGGCCGCTCCAAGCAACAGCCTGGTGGACCAAACTCTCACAAGTCAAGCCTGGCCTCGGGACGGGCTTGGGGAGTAGAAGAACTCCCAGAACCCCATCAACCAGGTATATGTGGGCCTGCTGTGGGCCGCTCCAAGCAACAGCCTGGTGGACCAAACTCTCACAAGTCAAGCCTGGCCTCGGGCCGGGCTTGGGGAGTAGAAGAACTCCCAGAACCCCATCAACCAGGTATCAACAGCAACTTTCAAATGCAGGTTGAAAAGAGAAGAAAAAAAAAGCAAAATCGAGAATGGGGGATGCTGTATTCCTCTTCTATTGTTAATGAATAGCTTTATTTTGAATAGACATTAGTTGATTGATTGATGAAGATTAAGCCACCCAAGAGGTGGCACGGGCATGAAAAGCCCGTAAGTGGTGGCCCTTTTGAGCCATTACCAGTATCAAGAGCTGATACTGGAGATCTGTGGCATCGCGACTGCACCCTGCGTGACGGGAGATGTCTCCCGGACCAAGTGGTGACCAGATGGTGAGAGACATTAGTTAATGCAGACGATGAGTCACAATAACGTGGCTGAAGAATGTTGACCAGACCACACACTAGAAGGTGAAGGGACGACGACGTTTCGGTCCGTCCTGGACCATTCTCAAGTCGATTGTGAGAATGGTCCAGGACAAACCGAAACGTCGTCGTCGTCCCTTCACCTTCTAGTGTGTGGTCTGGTCAACACATTAGTTTAGATGAAAGCAACCTAACCAACCTAACCTAACCTAACCTAACCTAACCATTTCCTTAGGCTGACTTGCTCCGTCCTGTCCCACTTTACCCTACTCATTCCTCTCCTAACCCCCATCCATTTGTTGTAACAAATGTTGTAACTCCTTCCCGTCCTTACAACTACTTACAACTACAACCACAACCCGTACAACTACTCGCAATCATTCTAACCCCTGGAAACACAAACCGAAACTGTCTCTATTTTCCGCTTGTTACAACTTGTAATAAAGTTGTTACATCTTGGCTTAACGTGTTTATGACGTATTAGAACGTTGTTACAACTTGCTATATTGGTTGTTATAACTGGTTAGGAGGTGTTAAAACTTGTTCGAACGTTGTACCAACGTCGTAGTTTCGGTGTGTGTGTGGCGGGAACCTCTTTTATTGTCACCATCCAGCCGCCTGTCGGCCATTCCTGCAACTATTGCAGTCCTGCTCTCTCTAACACCATATACTGCACCCAACGTCACTATCACATCATCACAATGAAGCAAACACCGCCTACATGACACTATCACGGGTGTTACATTGCTCCCATCACTGCTAAAGGGGAACTGCCAGTTATATCCTCAATTTGGGGTGTATTTTGGTGTGTGGTGGTGGGGATTCCCTGCGAGTGCTACTACAGCCTGTCCATGGGTATAGATCAATTTATAGATCTATTTTCAAGGTATAGATCAATTTATAGATCTATTTTCAATGTATAGATCAATTTATAGATCTATTATCAATGTATAGATCAATTTATAGATCTATTTTCAAGGTATAGATCAATTTATAGATCTATTATCAATGTATAGATCAATTTATAGATCTATTTTCAAGGTATAGATCAATTTATAGATCTATTTTCAATGTATAGATCAATTTATAGATCTATTTTCAATGTATAGATCAATTTATAGATCTATTTTCAATGTATAGATCAATTTATAGATCTATTATCAATGTATAGATCAATTTATAGATCTATTTTCAATGTATAGATCAATTTATAGATCTATTTTCAATGTATAGATCAATTTATAGATCTATTATCAATGTATAGATCAATTTATAGATCTATTTTCAATGTATAGATCAATTTATAGATCTATTTTCAATGTATAGATCAATTTATAGATCTATTATCAATGTATATGTCAATTTATAGATCTATTTTCAATGTATAGATCAATTTATAGATCTATTTTCAATGTATAGATCAATTTATAGATCTATTTTCAATGTATAGAGCAATTTATAGATCTATTTTCAATGTATAGAGCAATTTATAGATCGATTTTCAATGTATAGAGTAATTTATAGATCTATTTTCAATGTATAGATCAATTTATAGATCTATTTTCAATGTATAGAGCAATTTATAGATCTATTTTCAATGTATAGATCAATTTATAGATCTATTTTCAATGTATAGATCAATTTATAGATCTATTTTCAATGTATAGAGCAATTTATAGATCGATTTTCAATGTATAGAGTAATTTATAGATCTATTTTCAATGTATAGATCAATTTATAGATCTATTTTCAATGTATAGAGCAATTTATAGATCGATTTTCAATGTATAGATCAATTTATAGATCTATTTTCAATGTATAGAGCAATTTATAGATCGATTTTCAATGTATAGATCAATTTATAGATCTATTTTCAATGTATAGATCAATTTATAGATCGATTTTCAATGTATAGAGCAATTTATAGATCTATTTTCAATGTATAGAGCAATTTATAGATCTATTTTCCTCGCGTTTGTATTCAAACCGTGGGGAAATTGGGCTCAGAATTGTAAGCTGTTGTCGTGTATAATCTTGGTCGTGTATAATCTTGGTTTGGTCGTGTATAATATTGGTCGTGTATGATCTTGGTCGTGTATGATCTTGGTCGTGTATAATCTTGATCGTGTATAATTTTGGTCATGTATAATCTTGGTCGTGTTTAATCTTGTATAATTTTGGTCGTGTATAATCTTGGTCGTGTATTGATTTTTCATCACTGTGCTGAATATGGCGAGATATCAAATTCATTAACTGGAGGACATTGACTAGTGAAGGAGGTAACCTCATCAGCTTTACCTTGGCTATATAAAGCTTAGGTGCGGCCACTGTCACCTTTGTCCCTCTGTGGCGCAGTGGTAAGACACTCGCCCTGCGCTTGGCTAGCGATTTGGCCTGGGTTCGTATCCCGGCCGGAGAGGATTATTGACTATAGGCACCAAGTCCCTATATCTGTGGGCCTCTGTTCACCCAGTAGGGATTGGGTACCTGGTTGGTAAACGGTAGTGGATCGTGTTCCAGGGGGAACTAATGGGTTAGGCGCTTTTATCATGAGCTGTGTGATAGGATACCTGATCAACCAGGCTGTGACTCATACGTCAGGCTGCGAGCAGCCGCGTCTAACAGCCTGGTTGATCAGTCCAGCAACCAGGAGGCCTGGTCGACGACCGGGCCGCGGGGACACTAAGCCCCGGAAGCACCTCAAGGTAGCCTCAAGGTAGGTATGAATGGAAATTGTTGCATTCTACGACTGACAGCTTGAGAAAGGCGGGTCCCAGGAGC
Organism: Procambarus clarkii; assembly: GCF_020424385.1. Taxonomy (NCBI): domain Eukaryota; kingdom Metazoa; phylum Arthropoda; class Malacostraca; order Decapoda; family Cambaridae; genus Procambarus; species Procambarus clarkii. Next base: position 12,349,284 of record NC_059635.1, read on the forward strand.
TTATTCCTATAATCCTACAAGTAGAAGAATTCCCAGAACCCATCAAGCAGGTATACAGTTGTGTACAAAACATAGGATATAGATACAAAATATTTATAAGAAAAGGTAAAAATAACTGGACAGCTTATCCGAATCCACTATGGCCCCATCCACCCTGACAATCTGCAGTCTTGTGTTAAAGATGATGAAATTAAGAGCCATATAGAGTATAAATTTCAATTTAAAATACCACGAGTTATTTTTTTAATGATAAAGCTAGTAAAATTGCACGCAATACATGCTTTAGTTTGAACAAGAAAGAAGACAATGTTAAGAATTCAATCATTCTGGTATTTCATGACTAAAATGAAATCACTAAATTACTAAAACACAAAAATCAAATTAGAAAATTACTTGTATACAAGACACTGAAAAACTGCAAGCCAGGTTAATGTAAGTTTTCTATTGGGCAGCAAAAAAATAACATGTTTAATGAGAAAATTAGCAGGAGCTGTGAGGGGGTGGGGGGGGGGGGGTTCGATCCTGCACACTTGAGTACGCCCCACCACACGCCCTAAACCACTAAGCCACGATATGCTTAGAATCAATTTACCTGGGATTTCACTGAATCCTCTAGGGTTCCTGAGGCGTCTGCTGGTCCCTAATCAGGGCGTCACACACTACCCACACGCACGCTGGTGTGATTGGGCACCATTCCTTCCCTCCGTCCCATCCCAAATCCTTATCCTGACCCCTTCCAAGTGCTATATAGTCGTCATGGCTTGGCGCTTTTCCCCGATAACTCCCTCCCTCCCGCCAACGCCTCTCTTCAAATGCTCGAAGAAATCACACTAACGTTGTGTAGGGAAGATAATTAGCGGGAGCCGTGAAGAGGGCTCGAACCACAAGCACCACTACTGCCCCCTGACACCAGACCACAACTGCCGTCGCGTGCGGCGCCTGTTTCATGGCGTCAGCAGCGTCTCCCAAGGCAGCCACGATCCATCACAGACTCCACAATTGATCACCGGAGATGAATGTTTGATGCTTCCCATGCCTCTCCCTCTCCCCCCCCCCCCCACACAGACCAATACCACGCCTCGCTAGTACCTTGTGCTAGACTGCCACCAGCACGGCACCCAACTACACCATCTGAGCCACCACCATCTGCGCCACCACCATCTGCGCCACCACCATCTGCGCCACCACCATCTGCGCCACCACCATCTGAGCCGCCACCATCTGAGCCGCCACCATCTGCGCCACCACCATCTGCGCCACCACCATCTGCGCCACCACCATCTGCGCCACCACCATCTGCGCCACCACCATCTGCGCCACCACCATCTGCGCCACCACCATCTGCGCCGCCACCACCATCTGCTGCGCCACCACCATCTGAGCCACCACCATCTGCGCCACCACCATCTGAGCCACCACCATCTGAGCCACCACCATCTGCTGCGCCACCACCATCTGCTGCGCCACCACCATCTGAGCCACCACCATCTGAGCCACCACCATCTGAGCCACCACCATCTGAGCCACCACCATCTGAGCCACCACCATCTGAGCCACCACCATCTGAGCCACCACCATCTGAGCCACCACCATCTGCTGCGCCACCACCATCTGAGCCACCACCATCTGAGCCACCACCATCTGAGCCACCACCATCTGAGCCACCACCATCTGAGCCACCACCATCTGAGCCACCACCATCTGAGCCACCACCATCTGAGCCACCACCATCTGCGCCACCACCATCTGCGCCACCACCATCTGCGCCACCACCATCTGAGCCACCACCATCTGAGCCACCACCATCTGCGCCACCACCATCTGCTGCGCCACCACCATCTGCTGCGCCACCACCATCTGCTGCGCCACCACCATCTGAGCCACCACCATCTGAGCCACCACCATCTGCTGCGCCACCACCATCTGAGCCACCACCATCTGAGCCACCACCATCTGAGCCACCACCATCTGCGCCACCACCATCTGCGCCACCACCATCTGCGCCACCACCATCTGAGCCACCACCATTTGAGCCACCACCATCTGAGCCACCACCATGAGCCACCACCATCTGAGCCACCACCATCTGCGCCACCACCATCTGCGCCACCACCATCTGAGCCACCACCATCTGCGCCACCACCATCTGCGCCACCACCATCTGAGCCACCACCATCTGCGCCACCACCATCTGCTGCGCCACCACCATCTGAGCCACCACCATCTGAGCCACCACCATCTGCGCCACCACCATCTGCTGCGCCACCACCATCTGAGCCACCACCATCTGAGCCACCACCATCTGCGCCACCACCATCTGAGCCACCACCATCTGAGCCACCACCATCTGAGCCACCACCATCTGCGCCACCACCATCTGAGCCACCACCATCTGAGCCACCACCATCTGAGCCACCACCATCTGAGCCACCACCATCTGCGCCACCACCATCTGCGCCACCACCATCTGCGCCACCACCATCTGCGCCACCACCATCTGCGCCACCACACACACACTGGCCACAGTAAAACACACAGAACTCCAGGAAAGAGGAAGGGAAAGAAGGCAGATTTAGCCATTGTCCAACACATAACGTAAGGACACTATGAGCAGCGACGAGCACTCTTGCAGAAACTACGAGTACATATAGCAAGGTATATGTACCAATATATCAAGGTATATGTACCTATATATCAAGGTATATAGGTACATATAGCAAGGTATATGTACAAACAAGACTTGGAGAGCGTGCAGAGGGCCTTTACTGCTAGAGTCCACACAGTAAAACATCTAAGTTATTGGGACCGACTAAAATGCTTAAATCTGTATTCTCTTGAGCGCAGGCGGGAGAGATACATAATAATTTACACGGGGAAAATAGTAGAGGGGCTGGTCCCAAACCTGCACACAGAAATAACATCACATGAGACTAGGAGGCATGGCAGGATGTGCAGAATACCCCCGTTGAAGAGCAGAGGTGCAACAGGTACTCTGAGAGAGAACTCTATCAACATCAGAGGCCCGAGACTGTTCAACACGCTTCCACTACACATAAGGGGCATAACTGGCCGACCCCTCACAGTGTTCAAGAGAGAACTATCAACATCAGAGGCCCGAGACTATTCAACACGCTTCCACTACACATAAGGGGCATAACTGGCCGACCCCTCACGGTGTTCAAGAGAGAACTATCAACATCAGAGGCCCAAGACTGTTCAACACGCTTCCACTACACATAAGGGACATAACTGGCCGACCCCTCACAGTGTTCAAGAGAGAACTATCAACATCAGAGGCCCGAGACTGTTCAACACGCTTCCACTACACATAAGGGACATAACTGGCCGACCCCTCACAGTGTTCAAGAGAGAACTATCAACATCAGAGGCCCGAGACTGTTCAACACGCTTCCACTACACATAAGGGACATAACTGGTTGACCCCTCACAGTGTTCAAGAGAGAACTATCAACATCAGAGGCCCGAGACTGTTCAACACGCTTCCACTACACATAAGGGACATAACTGGCCGACCTCTCACAGTGTTCAAGAGAGAACTATCAACATCAGAGGCCCGAGACTGTTCAACACGCTTCCACTACACATAAATTGCATAACTGGTTGACCCCCTCACAGTGTTCAAGAGAGAACTTGATAAACACCTCCAAAGGATATCTGATCAACTAGGCTGTGATTCATACGTTAGGCTGCTAGCAGCCGCGTTTAACAGCCTGTTTGACCAGACCATCAACCAGGAGGCTTGGTCAGAGACCGGGCCGCGCGGACGTTGATTCCTGAAATGAACGCAAGATAACCGCAAGGTAAGATAACATGACATTATTTTCTGTAGCTCATTGAAAGACCTGATTTACATCTGATTGGAGGTTTGTCGTGGCCTCCATGTTGTCTACTCTCATAAAGATCCTAGTGTCATCTGCAAAGGATGAAACAGTACTATAGATTGTCTCGTTGTCTATGTCCGATATGAGGATGAGAAAAAGTACTGGAGCCAAGCACAGTACCCTGGGGGACTGAGCTCTTCACAGTTGATGGTCCGGATTTTACTTTGTTAACTATTACACATTGGGTTCTGTTAGGAAATTTAAGATCAATCTTCCTCTTTTTCCAGTAATAACTTTTGAGCGCAATAACACAGTGGTCACATTTGCCGAAGGCTTTTTTAAAATCTGTGCATATTACATCAGCATTTTGCATGTCTTCCTTGGCATCTAAGACCATGCCAAAGTTGTCCAGCATTTGGGAGAAGCAAGAACGCCCTTGTTCTGAACCCGTGTTGACCAGGGTTATGAAGACACTCTGATTCCATGTGTTTTGTGATGTTTTAAAGAACTTTTAAAGAACTTTATGATGTGTGATGTTAGTGCTATCGGTCTGTAATTTTTCTGCGCCTGCTTTATTTCCTCCCTTATAGCGTGGTGCTATCTCCGCTGCTTCATGTTCGGAGATAACGCCTGTATCTAGGCTCCGTCTCCCAGTAATGTTTAGGGCTGTGATAGTTTTTTCTTGGTGAATATTGAATTCCATGCTGGAGTGCATGGTGTCTATGTTTACTTGAAATTGCAGCGGGGTTACGGCGGCATCTAAGACAACGGGCTCACCATAGCCCGTGCTACTTGGAACTTTGTTCCAGGTAGCGAATCTTTAACAACAACAATAACGGCGGCATCTGGTGAGTGATGTGATGTTGGTTTCACATTCGTGAAGAATTGGAGTGGTGGCGTATGCCTGCGGTGGTTTACCGCTTACCTACAGTAAGGTAAACTATGGTTTACTTTGCTTGTAGTAGGTGCTCGGGAGACGAATGGGGGACCAGGGACCAAGGGAGCCGGTCGGCCGAGCGGACAGCACGCTGGACTTGTGATCCTGTGGTCCTGGGTTCGATCTCAGGCGCCGGTGAGAAACAATGGGCAGAGTTTCTTTCACCCTATGCCCCTGTTACATAGCAGTAAAATAGGTACCTGAGTGTTAGTCAGCTGTCACGGGCTGCTTCCTGGGGGTGGAGGCCTGGTTGAGGACCGGGCCGCGGGGACACTAAGCCCTGAAATCATCTCAAGATAACCTCAAGATAACCAGCTACAAATTACCTGACAAAAATGAAGGTCATTTTCCTTGTTTTAATGATTTTATTTCCCCCACCTTAAAAAAATTATTTTAAAAATAATTTTGTTTTATGTATTATTAAATGTTAAAAAAAAAACTTGGATATTCAATTGTCTTTCCCTGCGAGAATCTTTTTTGGCATGGATAATCTTACACGGGATTATTCTAGTCATTAGTATGAATCGTAGGCCTGGTCGAGGATCGGGCCGCGGGGCCGTCGAGCCCCGAAATCAGCCCAAGGTAAGGTAACCATGTAAGGCCCCAAAATGTTACTCATTTCTTTCAGACTCAGGCGGGCGGCGGCGGAGTGTTTACGGCTTGCGTTGGCTTCAGGAAGATTGTGTCTAATGTTTTTAACAACTTCTGCGTTGGTAAATCTGATTTCTGAGTTGATTTGGGCTGTAACTCTGCTCTGTACTTACCTAGTTGTGTTTGCGGGGGTTGAGCTCTGGCTCTTTGGTCCCGCCTCTCAACTGTCAATCAACAGGTGTACAGGTTCCTGAGCCTATTGGGCTCTATCATATCTACACTTGAAACTGTGTATGGAGTCAGCCTCCACCACAACACTACTTAATGCATTCCATTTGTTAACTACTCTGACACTGAAAAAAATTCTTTCTAACTGTGTTGTCCAACCACTTGGGCTGGACGGTAGAGCGACGGTATCGCTTCATGTGTAGGTCTGCGTTCAATTCGCGACCTTCCAAGTGGTTGGGCACCATTCCTTTCCCTCCGTCCCATCCCAAATCCTCATCCTGACTCCCTTCCCAGTGCTATATAGTCATAATGGTTCGGCGCTTTCACCCGATACTTCCCCTCCCTTCCCTCTGCATTGTATTTGATAAAATGGGTAAAAACCCACCTCTTCGAAGCCCCGAGATCATCTCAAGATAACCTCAAGATAACCTCTCTTTCACAATAAATAATCGCATGAGCATATTTTAATTTAGGAGATGATTAGCACTGTCAAAGTGAGCAAGAGGAGCACAATTGGGACTTTTAATCCTGTGTGGTTGTTATATATTATAGATTCAGCTACTCTGAACAAGTTCCAAGTAGCACGGGCTATGGTGAGCCCGTAGTGGACTTACCTGGCACAGGAGCGGGGCAAGTAGCACGGGCTATGGTGAGCCCGTAGTGGACTTACCTGGCACAGGAGCGGGGCAAGTAGCACGGGCTATGGTGAGCCCGTAGTGGACTTACCTGGCACAGGAGCGGGGCAAGTAGCACGGGCTATGGTGAGCCCGTAGTGGACTTATCTGCCACAGGAGCGTGGCAAGTAGCACGGGCTATGGTGAGCCCGTAGTGGACTTATCTGCCACAGGAGCGGTGATGTGTGGATGGAGACATGAAAAGTTATAATAGATTGAGGGGGGTAAAATCTTCCCCAATCACCATTTAGCTTGAAGGCTGCGTGGCAGAGTTGCACTCGATGGGAATTACAAACTCGCATTTCGCTGATGAGGCTTCGACCCCTAATTTTAAGGACTTTAAGATTACTCGGTCACATTTGGTGAATTGAGTCTTCATTTAATTTTAGATGCCCAGGATGAAGAGATCAGACTCTCTCATTGCCAAGTCTTATGATGATAAGTAAATGGTGTTTTGAGTGTGGAACCGTTTTGGCAACTGAGATTATTTACAAGTTAAGGCAAGTGGAACCTATTTCGGATATTCAGGGGAAAGCTATTGGTTGCTCTCCAGATGCGACAGATTTCAGATGTGACTCTGACGTCAGGTGTTGTGGTTCCAAATGTGACACTAACGCATGTGTTGTGGTTCCAAATGTGACACTGACGCAGGTGTTGTGGTTCCAAATGTGACACTAACGCAGGTGTTGTGGTTCCAAATGTGACACTAACGCATGTGTTGTGGTTCCAAATGTGACACTAACGCATGTGTTGTGGTTCCAAATGTGACACTGACGCAGGTGTTGTGGTTCCAAATGTGACACTAACGCATGTGTTGTGGTTCCAAATGTGACACTAACGCAGGTGTTGTGGTTCCAAATGTGACACTGACGCAGATGTTGTGGTTCCAAATGTGACTCTGACGTCAGATGTTGTAATGACCATTAACTTAAGGGGGCATAACAAACGCAAAAATTCGGAAAAAAATCTAATATTTTTGAAATATTTATAAAAATACTACAACGTTCTGGCATTAAGCCTGTGCATCACTCTCTTGAGCCCCAGCATCATTCTCTTGAGCCTGTGCATCACTCTCTTGAGCCCCAGCATCATTCTCTTGAGCCTGTGCATCACTCTCTTGAGCCCCAGCATCATTCTCTTGAGCCTGTGCATCACTCTCTTGAGCCCCAGCATCATTCTCTTGAGCCTGTGCATCACTCTCTTGAGCCCCAGCATCATTCTCTTGAGCCTGTGCATCACTCTCTTGAGCCCCAGCATCATTCTCTTGAGCCTGTGCATCACTCTCTTAACCGAAATTAGTGATAATAGGTTAATACATTTACAGTCATCTTATACGTCAATATTAAAATAAATCATTATACACCAACCACTGTGGCAGAGGCTTATCGTTCGGTTCTTGGCCCAACCAGTTTAGAAGGGGAAAGGTTCTAGGTTATTGATCGCTGAACTACAAATAAGAATTTATAAATTTGAAACTATTTACATTCTATAATTGACACATTCTCAATCCCAGGAGTAGCTTGACATGGCTGGGTCCAACCACTTGGACTGGACGGTAGAGCGACGGTCTAGTTTCATGCAGGTCGGTGTTCAATCCCCGACCGTCCAAGTGGTTGGGCACCATTCCTTTCCCCCGTCCCATCCCAAATCCTTATCCTGACCCCTTCAAAGTGCTATATAGTCGTAATGGCTTGGCACTTATCCCTGATAGTTCCTTCCTTCCTTAACCTAGCTGGTTACCAAGACAGGCTACCTTGCCTTACCTTGAGATGATTTCGGGAGTTAGCGTTCTCGCGGCCCGGTCCTCGACCAGGCCTCCTGGTTACTGGACTGATGAACCAGGCTGTTGGACGCGGCTGTTCGTAGCCTGCTAACCACCTCTCGGTCCATACCGGTCCACTCGCGGGAGTCTAACCGGTCCACACAGTGGATCCTAACTGTTTCACACACCCACCTAACCCAAACTCAGAATTACTTAATTCAGTGCCCGGATTAATCGGTCATTACTCTAAACTTGCACAAGAGTTCGACTTGAACACTCGAATGAGCTGACCCTCTACTGGATTCTGGGGCTTGTTCTCCCAGGACTTTAATGGCCATGCCCAGATTCACGAAGCAGCTACGCAAGCACTTACGAACCTGTCCATCTTTCCTCAATCTTTAACGGCTTTGGTTACATTTATTGAACAGTTTACAAGCATTAAAACTTGCCAATCAGCTGTTGTTATTGTTATAAACAGCCTCCTGGTGCTTCGGAGCTCATTAACTGTTTAATAATTGTAAACAAAGCCGCCAAAGATTGAGAAAAAATGTACAAACCTCTTCTACTAGGTAGAAGAGGGCTACCCACGCCTACTAGGTAGAAGGGGACTACCCACGCCTACTAGGTAGAAGGGGGCTACCCACGCCTACTAGGTAGAAGGGGGCTACCCACGCCTACTAGGTAGAAGGGGACTACCCACGCCTACTAGGTAGAAGGGGACTACCCACGCCTACTAGGTAGAAGGGGGCTACCCACGCCTACTAGGTAGAAGGAGGCTACCCACGCCTACTAGGTAGAAGGGGGCTACCCACGCCTACCAGGTAGAAGGGGGCTACCCACGCCTACCAGGTAGAAGGGGACTACCCACGCCTACTAGGTAGAAGGGGGCTACCCACGCCTACTAGGTAGAAGGGGGCTACCCACGCCTACTAGGTAGAAGGGGGCTACCCACGCCTACTAGGTAGAAGGGGGCTACCCACGCCTACCAGGTAGAAGGGGGCTACCCACGCCTACCAGGTAGAAGGGGGCTACCCACGCCTACTAGGTAGAAGGGGGCTACCCACGCCTACTAGGTAGAAGGGGGCTACCCACGCCTACCAGGTAGAAGGGGGCTACCCACGCCTACCAGGTAGAACGGGGCTACCCACACCTACCAGGTAGAACGGGGCTACCCACACCTACTAGGTAGAAGAGGGCTACCCACGCCTACTAGGTAGAAGGGGGCTACCCACGCCTACTAGGTAGAAGTGGGCTACCCACGCCTACTAGGTAGAAGGGGGCTACCCACGCCTACTAGGTAGAAGGGGGCTACCCACGCCTACTAGGTAGAAGGGGGCTACCCACGCCTACTAGGTAGAAGGGGGCTACCCACGCCTACTAGGTAGAAGGGGGCTACCCACGCCTACCAGGTAGAAGGGGACTACCCACGCCTACTAGGTAGAAGGGGGCTACCCACGCCTACTAGGTAGAAGGGGGCTACCCACGCCTACTAGGTAGAAGGGGGCTACCCACGCCTACTAGGTATAAGGGGACTACCCACGCCTACCAGGTAGAAGGGGGCTACCCACGCCTACCAGGTAGAAGGGGGCTACCCACGCCTACCAGGTAGAAGGGGGGCTACCCACGCCTACCAGGTAGAAGGGGGGCTACCCACGCCTACCAGGTAGAAGGGGGGCTACCCACGCCTACCAGGTAGAAGGGGGCTACCCACGCCTACCAGGTAGAAGGGGGCTACCCACACCTACTAGGTAGAAGAGGGCTACCCACGCCTACCAGGTAGAAGAGGGCTACCCACGCCTACCAGGTAGAAGGGGGCTACCCACGCCTACTAGGTAGAAGAGGGCTACCCACGCCTACCAGGTAGAAGGGGGCTACCCACGCCTACCAGGTAGAAGGGGGCTACCCACACCTACCAGGTAGAAGGGGGCTACCCACGCCTACTAGGTAGAAGAGGGCTACCCACACCTACTAGGTAGAAGAGGGCTACCCACACCTAGGTAGAAGGGGGCTACCCACGCCTACCAGGTAAAAGAGGGCTACCCACACCTACGGTAAGGGTTTCAGTAGTCAACATTAGCGACAATAACGGCAACACTGGAGGTGACGGGAAGGGCCACCAACGCAATCTACGCAAAGAGGATTCTGCCCGCACGTCTCCTGATCCCAGTAAAGTCAATGTATGTGATCCGCATTCCAAGACTGTGTTCGAAAGCTATACAAGACACTGATATTTCTAGGTTAGAGCAGAACACTGCTAGGTTATCTTGAGATCTTGAGGTGATCTTGATATGTTTTCGGGGCCTTTTAGTGTCCCCGCGGCCCGGTCCTCGACCAGGCCTCCACCCCCAGGAAGCAGCCCGTGACAGCTGACTAACACCCAGGTACCTATTTTACTGCTAGGTAACAGGGGCATAGGGTGAAAGAAACTCTGCCCATTGTGTCTCGCCGGCGCCTGGGATCGAACCCAGGACCACAGGATCACAAGTCCAGTATACTGTCCGCTCGGCCGACCGGCTTCCTTAGGTTAGAGGAGAACACTGCTAGGTTAGAGGAGAACGCTGCTAGGTTAGAGGAGAACGCTGCTAGGTTAGAGGAGAACACTGCTAGGTTAGAGGAGAACACTGCTAGGTTAGAGGAGAACACAGCTAGGTTAGAGGAGAACGCTGCTAGGTTAGAGGAGAACCCTGCTAGGTTAGAGGAGAATGCTGCTAGGTTAGAGGAGAACGCTGCTAGGTTAGAGGAGAACGCTGCTAGGTTAGAGGAGAACCCTGCTAGGTTAACACTGCTAGGTTAGAGGAGAACACTGCTAGGTTAGAGGAGAACGCTGCTAGGTTAGAGGAGAACGCTGCTAGGTTAGAGGAGAACGCTGCTAGGTTAGAGGAGAACGCTGCTAGGTTAGAGGAGAACGCTGCTAGGTTAGAGGAGAACGCTGCTAGGTTAGAGGAGAACGCTGCTAGGTTAGAGGAGAACGCTGCTAGGTTAGAGGAGAACGCTGCTAGGTTAGAGGAGAACGCTGCTAGGTTAAGAGGAGAACGCTGCTAGGTTAAGAGGAGAACCCTGCTAGGTTAAGAGGAGAACGCTGCTAGGTTAGAGGAGAACGCTGCTAGGTTAGAGGAGAACCCTGCTAGGTTAGAGGAGAACCCTGCTAGGTTAATAGGAGAACACTGCTAGGTTAGAGGAGAACGCTGCTAGGTTAGAGGAGAACCCTGCTAGGTTAGAGGAGAACCCTGCTAGGTTAGAGGAGAACACTGCTAGGTTAGAGGAGAACGCTGCTAGGTTAGAGGAGAACGCTGCTAGGTTAGAGGAGAACACTGCTAGGTTAGAGGAGAACACTGCTAGGTTAGAGGAGAACGCTGCTAGGTTAGAGGAGAACACTGCTAGGTTAGAGGAGAACACTGCTAGGTTAGAGGAGAACACTTTGGTGTATCTGTGAGGTGTCCGTAACTTCTACTCCTCCATTCAGTTAAGGTCGATGTGGTTCATTGGATCATATATAGAAATGTTATATTTTGATGCGGTTAGTTTTGATTTAGAAATAGATCTTTAAATAACTTTGCCTGTCAGCATAGACAGGGGGATTTTAAACTTACCTTTGATGTGTACTTAATATGCACAGTGACAGGTGATTACTTTTCACCACTAAAGATCACATTCACTCCAAAAATATTAACCGAATACGGGCTATTCATGCCCGTGCCACCTCTTGGGTGGCTTAATCTTCATCAATCAATTGTTTTGGCTGGCTGTTTTCCCTAATTATGTTGTGGAACACGAAAACGTTTGGAATTTTTGTTTCATTTTCCTAGTGGATACCCTATGTATACTGGATACCCTATGTATACTGGATACCCTATGTATACTGGATACCCTATGTATACTGGATACCCTGTGTATACTGGATACCCTATGTATACTGGATACCCTGTGTATACTGGATACCCTGTGTATACTGGATACCCTGTGTATACTGGATACCCTGTGTATACTGGATACCCTGTGTATACTGGATACCCTGTGTATACTGGATACCCTATGTATACTGGATACCCTGTGTATACTGGATACCCTGTGTATACTGGATACCCTGTGTATACTGGATACCCTGTGTATACTGGATACCCTGTGTATACTGGATACCCTATGTATACTGGATACCCTATGTATACTGGATACCCTATGTATACTGGATACCCTATGTATACTGGATACCCTATGTATACTGGATACCCTGTGTATACTGGATACCCTATGTATACTGGATACCCTGTGTATACTGGATACCCTATGTATACTGGATACCCTATGTATACTGGATACCCTGTGTATACTGGATACCCTATGTATACTGGATACCCTATGTATACTGGATACCCTATGTATACTGGATACCCTGTGTATACTGGATACCCTGTGTATACTGGATACCCTGTGTATACTGGATACCCTGTGTATACTGGATACCCTGTGTATACTGGATACCCTGTGTATACTGGATACCCTATGTATACTGGATACCCTGTGTATACTGGATACCCTGTGTATACTGGATACCATATGTATACTGGATACCCTGTGTATACTGGATACCCTGTGTATACTGGATACCCTATGTATACTGGATACCCTATGTATACTGGATACCCTGTGTATACTGGATACCCTATGTATACTGGATACCCTGTGTATACTGGATACCCTATGTATACTGGATACCCTGTGTATACTGGATACCCTGTGTATACTGGATACCCTGTGTATACTGGATACCCTATGTATACTGGATACCCTATGTATACTGGATACCCTGTGTATACTGGATACCCTGTGTATACTGGATACCCTGTGTATACTGGATACCCTGTGTATACTGGATACCCTGTGTATACTGGATACCCTGTGTATACTGGATACCCTGTGTGTAACTTAATGACACGTCTTTTGTGAGTATTCTTGCATTAATATATGACACACACACCAGTGGACAGTTCCCCTGTATTTATTGGCCAAGGGATTGACAGTGGTGCAAGCCTGGTCGCGAGCCAAGCCTGGTCGCGAGCCAAGCCTGGTCGCGAGCCAAGCCTGGTCGCGAGCCAAGCCTGGTCGCGAGCCCAGCCTGATCGCGAGCCAAGCCTGGTCGCGAGCCAAGCCTGGTCGCGAGCCAAGCTTGGTCGCGAGCCAAGCCTGGTCGCGAGCCCAGCCTGGTCGCGAGCTCACTCATCCAGAAGTGTAAGACTTGCAGGGACTCAAATCTCGAACCTGATGCTCCAAAATATCCGAAGATAAACTTCGTTTCTTTGTACGAAGATATAATTATATCTTAGCACAAAATAAACTAAGGACAGTAAACTAATATGTGATGACATCAACCTAACCGATTAGTCAAGGGATTAGTATAGTTTACATTAGTATTAGTATACATTAACAATTGTCTTTGCTTTTCTAAAGACTTTGCAACATTAATGTTGAACAGTCTTTAAAAGTTAGCTGAACACAAGAACACTGATAAATAATGAAAATTTTTGTGTTTTAGCTCTTCATTGAATCCATATGTCTCCATAATCCTTACAGTCTCCGTGGTGTAGTGGTAAGACACTCGCCTGGCGTTCCGCGAGCGCTATGTCATGGGTTCGTATCCTGGCCGGGGAGGATTTACTGGGCGCAATTCCTTAACTGTAGCCTCTGTTTAACTCAACAGTAAAATGTGTACTTGGTTGTAACAACGATTCTTCGCGGCGGGGATCGTATTCCAGGGACCTGCCCGAAACGTTACGCGTACTAGTGGCTCTACAACCATGTAACAACTCTTGTATATATCTCAAAAAAAAAAAAAAAAATATATATATATATATATATATATATATATATATATATATATATATATATATATATATATATATATATATATATATGTCGTACCTAGTAGCCAGAACTCACTTCTCAGCCTACTATTCAAGGCCCGATTTGCCTAATAAGCCAAGTTTTCCTGAATTAATATATTTACTATAATTTTTTTCTTATGAAGTGATAAAGCAACCCTTTTCTCTATGTATGAGGTCAATTTTTTTTATTGGAGTTAAAATTAACGTAGATATATGACCGAACCTAACCAACCCTACCTAACCTAACCTAACCTAACCTATATTTATATGTAAGGTTAGGTTAGGTAGCCAAAAAAAGCTAGGTTAGGTTAGGTTAGGTAGGTTAGGTAGACGAAAAAACATTAATTCATGAAAACTTGGCTTATTAGGCAAATCGGGCCTTGAATAGTAGGCTGAGAAGTGCGTTCTGGCTATTAGGTACGACATATATATATATATATATATATATATATATATATATATATATATATATATATATATATATATATATATATATATATGTATATGTATGTCGTACCTAGTAGCCAGAACGCACTTCTCAGCCTACTATGCAAGGCCCGATTTGCCTAATAAGCCAAGTTTTCATGAATTAATTGTTTTTCGACTACCTAACCTACCTAACCTAACCTAACCTAACCTAACCTAACTTTTTCGGCTACCTAACCTAACCTAGCCTATAAAGATAGGTTAGGTTAGGTTAGGTAGGGTTGGTTAGGTTCGGTCAGATATCTACGTTAATTTTAACTCCAATAAAAAAAAATTGACCTCATACATAATGAAATGGGTAGCTTTAACATTTCATAAGAAAAAAATTAGAGAAAATATATTAATTCAGGAAAACTTGGCTTATTAGGCAAATCGGGCCTTGAATAGTAGGCTGAGAAGTGCATTATGGCTACTAGGTACGACATATATATATATATATATATATATATATATATATATATATATATATATATATATATATATATATATATATATATATGCAGGCGATGAGTGACAACGTGGCTGAAGTATGTTGACCAGACCACACACTAGAAGGTGAAGGGACGACGACGTTTCGGTCCGTCCTGGACCATTCTCAAGTCGGTTGTGACAATCGACTTGAATCCACTCTCTCTATATAACGACTAAGAATATTTACCAGACAAATAGGAATGTGGAATATGAACAGAAATAAAGGAAGGTAGCATAGATAAGAGTTGCTGTTCTTACACGCGTAAGTTGAGTCAAGTCCACAGAGACAATTGGACTAATCATTAGTCCAAGATAATCGTTACTGGGCTCTATCATATCTACACTTGAAACTGTGTATGGAGTCAGCCTCCACCACATCACTGCCTAATGCATTCCATTTGTCAACCACTCTGACACTGAAAAAGTTCTTTCTAAAGTCCCTGTGGCTCATGTGGGTACTCAGTCTCCACCTGTGTCCCCTTGTTCGCGTACCACCCGTGTTAAACGGTTTATCCTTATCCTGTCAATTCCTCTGAGAATTTTGTAGGTAGTAATCATGTCTCCCCTTACTCTTCTTTCTTCCAGTGTCGTAAGGTGCATTTCCCGCAGCCTTTCCTCGTAACTCATGCCTCTTAGTTCTGGGACTAGTCTAGTGGCATACCTTTGGACTTTTTCCAGCTTCGTCTTGTGCTTGACAAGGTTCGGGCTCCATGCTGGGGCCGCATACTCCAGGATTGGTCTTACATATGTGGTATGTAAGGTTTTGGTCCCGCCTGTCAACCGTCAATCAACAGGTGTACAGGTTCCTGAGCCTACTGGGCTCTATCATATCTACACTTGAAACTGTGTATGGAGTCAGCCTCCACCACATCACTTCCTAATGCATTCCATTTGTCAACCACTCTGACACTAAAAAAGTTCTTTCTAATATCTCTGTGGCTCATTTGGGCACTCAGTTTCCACCTGTGTCTCCTTGTGCCCCTTGTGTTAAATAGCCTGTCTTTATCTACCCTATCTACCCCTATCTTTATCTACCCCTTCAGAATCTTGAATGTGGTGATTATGTCCCCCCTAACTCTTCTGTCTTCCAACGAAGTGAGGTTCAATTCCCGTAGTCTCTCCTCGTAGCTCATACCCCTCAGCTCAGGTACTAGTCTGGTGGCAAACCTTTGAACCTTTTCCAGTTGAGTCTTATGCTTGACTAGATATGGACTCCATGTTGGAGCCGCATACTCCAGGATTGGCCTGACATACGTGGTATATAATGTTCTGAAAGATTCCTTACACAAGTTTCTAAAGGCCGTTCTTATGTTAGCCAACCTGGCATATGCTGCTGCTGTTATCCTCTTGATATGAGCTTTAGGGGACAGGTCTGTGTGTGTGTGTGTACTCGCCTAATTTTGCTTGCAGGGGTTGAGCTCTGGCTCTTTGGTCCCGCCTCTCAACAACCCGTGCGTGTGTGTGTGTGTGTGTGTGTGTGTGTGTGTGTGTGTGTGTGTGTGTGTGTGTGTGTGTGTGTGTATGTGTGTTTTGAGATACAGATGCAGCATCAGCCAGCGGTAATAAAAGTCTGTCTTTTGCAGGTAAGCCTGACGCCTGGAGTGAAGCTGAATGCAATTACATGACGAAAAGTTTTATAAGCCTCGGTGGAAGTCAAGTCCGGTCTTCAAAGGTAAAGAAACTTGTTTCACATTATTATTTGCCATGGAGTCACAGGTGGCTGCGTGAAATGCACCTCACGACACTGGAAGTAAGGGGAGACATGATCACTACCTACAAAATTCTCAGAGGAACCGTCCAACCACTTGGGTTGGACGGTAGAGCGACGGTCTCGCTTCATACAGGTCGGTGTTCAATCCCCGACCGTCCAAGTGGGCGGTCGCCATCTACCCTTCCGTCTCATCCCAAATCCTTATCCTGCTTCCCATCCAAGTGCCTTATAGAGGTATTGGCTTGGCACTTTCTCCTGGTAGTTCACTCACTCTCCCCATTTTACTATGCCCAGAATCAACGTCACTTTTAAATGACGTAAAATTTAGCCTAAAACATAAGCCAGGGAAGAGTGTGAGGGGCCAGGGAAGAGTGTGAGGGGCCAGGGAAGAGTGTGAGGGGCCAGGGAAGAGTGTGAGGGGGCCAGGGAAGAGTGTGAGAGGGCCAGGGAAGAGTGTGAGGGGCCAGGGAAGAGTGTGAGGGGGCCAGGGAAGAGTGTGAGGGGGCCAGGGAAGAGTGTGAGGGGCCAGGGAAGAGTGTGAGGGGCCAGGGAAGAGTGTGAGGGGGCCAGGGAAGAGTGTGAGGGGGCCAGGGACGAGTGTGAGGGGGCCAGGGAAGAGTGTGAGAGGGCCAGGGAAGAGTGTGAGGGGGGCCAGGGAAGAGTGTGAGGGGGGCCAGGGAAGAGTGTGAGGGGGGCCAGGGAAGAGTGTGAGGGGCCAGTGAGGGGCCGGGGAAGAGTGTGAGGGGGCCAGGGAAGAGTGTGACGGGCCAGTGAAGGGCCAGGGAAGAGTGTGACGGGCCAGTGAGGGGCCAGGGAAGTGTGTGAGGTGGCCAGGGAAGAGTGTGAGGGGGCCAGGGAAGAGTGTGAGGGGGCCAGGGAAGAGTGTGAGGGGGCCAGGGAAGTGTGTGAGGGGCCAGGGAAGAGTGTGAGGGGGCCAGGGAAGAGTGTGAGGGGGCCAGGGAAGTGTGTGAGGGGGCAGGGAAGTGTGTGAGGGGGCCAGGGAAGAGTGTGAGGGGGCCAGGGAAGAGTGTGAGGGGGCCAGGGAAGAGTGTGAGGGGGCCAGGGAAGAGTGTGAGGGAGCCAGGGAAGAGTGTGAGGGGGCCAGGGAAGAGTGTGAGGGGGCCAGGGAAGAGTGTGAGGGTGCCAGGGAAGAGTGTGAGGGGCCAGGGAAGAGCGTGAGGGGGCCAGGGAAGAGTGTGAGAGGGCCAGGGAAGAGTGTGAGAGAGCCAGGGAAGAGTGTGAGGGGGGCCAGGGAAGAGTGTGAGGGGGGCCAGGGAACTGTGTGAGGGGGGCCAGGGAAGAGTGTGAGGGGGGCCAGGGAAGAGTGTGAGGGGGCCAGGGAAGAGTGTGAGGGGGGCCAGGGAAGAGTGTGAGGGGCCAGTGAGGGGCCAGGGAAGAGTGTGAGGGGGGCCAGGGAAGAGTGTGACGGGCCAGTGAAGGGCTAGGGAAGAGTGTGACGGGCCAGTGAGGGGCCAGGGAAGAGTGTGAGGGGGCCAGGGAAGAGTGTGAGGGGGCCAGGGAAGAGTGTGAGGGGGCCAGGGAAGTGTGTGAGGGGCCAGGGAAGAGTGTGAGGGGGCCAGGGAAGAGTGTGAGGGGGCCAGGGAAGTGTGTGAGGGGGCAGGGAAGTGTGTGAGGGGGCCAGGGAAGAGTGTGAGGGGGCCAGGGAAGAGTGTGAGGGGGCCAGGGAAGAGTGTGAGGGAGCCAGGGAAGAGTGTGAGGGGGCCAGGGAAGAGTGTGAGGGGGCCAGGGAAGAGTGTGAGGGGGCCAGGGAAGAGTGTGAGGGGCCAGGGAAGAGCGTGAGGGGGCCAGGGAAGAGTGTGAGAGGGCCAGGGAAGAGTGTGAGAGAGCCAGGGAAGAGTGTGAGGGGGGCCAGGGAAGAGTGTGAGGGGGGCCAGGGAACTGTGTGAGGGGGGCCAGGGAAGAGTGTGAGGGGGGCCAGGGAAGAGTGTGAGGGGGCCAGGGAAGAGTGTGAGGGGGGGCCAGGGAAGAGTGTGAGGGGCCAGTGAGGGGCCAGGGAAGAGTGTGAGGGGGGCCAGGGAAGAGTGTGACGGGCCAGTGAAGGGCCAGGGAAGAGTGTGACGGGCCAGTGAAGGGCTAGGGAAGAGTGTGACGGGCCAGTGAGGGGCCAGGGAAGAGTGTGAGGGGGCCAGGGAAGAGTGTGAGGGGGCCAGGGAAGTGTGTGAGGGGGCCAGGGAAGAGTGTGAGGGGGCCAGGGAAGAGTGTGAGGGGGCCAGGGAAGTGTGTGAGGGGGCAGGGAAGAGTGTGAGGGAGCCAGGGAAGAGTGTGAGGGGGCCAGGGAAGAGTGTGAGGGGGCCAGGGAAGAGTGTGAGGGGGCCAGGGAAGAGTGTGAGGGGGCCAGGGAAGAGTGATAGGGGCCAGTGAAGAGTGTGAGGGGGCCAGGGAAGTGTGTGAGGGGCCAGGGAAGAGTGTGAGGGGGCCAGGGAAGAGTGTGAGGGGGCCAGGGAAGAGTGTGAGGGGCCAGTGAAGAGTGTGAGGGGGCCAGGGAAGTGTGTGAGGGACCAGGGAAGAGTGTGAGGGGGCCAGGGAAGAGTGTGAGGGGGCCAGGGAAGAGTGTGAGGGGGCCAGGGAAGTGTGTGAGGGGCCAGGGAAGAGTGTGAGGGGGCCAGGGAAGAGTGTGAGGGGGGCAGGGAAGAGTGTGAGGGGCCAGTGAAGAGTGTGAGGGGGCCAGGGAAGTGTGTGAGGGACCAGGGAAGAGTGTGAGGGGGCCAGGGAAGAGTGTGAGGGGGCCAGGGAAGAGTGTGAGAGGGCCAGGGAAGAGTGTGAGGGGGGCCAGGGAAGAGTGTGAGGGGGGCCAGGGAAGAGTGTGAGGGGGGCCAGGGAAGAGTGTGAGGGGCCAGTGAGGGGCCGGGGAAGAGTGTGAGGGGGCCAGGGAAGAGTGTGACGGGCCAGTGAAGGGCCAGGGAAGAGTGTGACGGGCCAGTGAGGGGCCAGGGAAGTGTGTGAGGTGGCCAGGGAAGAGTGTGAGGGGGGCCAGGGAAGAGTGTGAGGGGGCCAGGGAAGAGTGTGAGGGGGCCAGGGAAGTGTGTGAGGGGCCAGGGAAGAGTGTGAGGGGGCCAGGGAAGAGTGTGAGGGGGCCTGGCCGCCTGGATGATGGTCTGGTCAACTATATAAGCTGTCAGACACAGGTCCTCACAAGGAGCCGGTCGGCCGAGCGGACAGCACGCTGGACTTGTGATCCTGTGGTCCTGGGTTCGATCCCGGGCGCCGGCGAGAAACAATGGGCAGAGTTTCTTTCACCCTATGCCCCTGTTACCTAGCAGTAAAATAGGTACCTGGGTGTTAGTCAGCTGTCACGGGCTGCTTCCTGGGGCACTAAAGCGGAAGCGGCCCCCGCGGCCCGGTCGAGGACCGGGCCGCGGGGGCACTAAAAAGCCCCGAAATCATCTCAAGATAACCTCAAGATAACGTCTGTTTTAGGAATCACAACAGTTCGGTTGGTCAGGTAACATTTGGAAGTGTTTTTCAAGTTATCCTTTTTTTAACCCCTCCCCCCCCCCCACATCCACCCATCGCGCATGCGCATCCAGACCAGGAAAGTGAACTATCAGGGGGGAAAGCGCCAAGCCATTACGACTATATAGCACTGAGAAGGGATAAGGATTTGGGATGGGACGGGGGGGTGTGGGGAGTACTCTTATCCATGCGAGCATACAGAAAATAATTGATCTTATCGCTATCTCTACTTTCTTATCGCTGTTACTTGTGTTATTTCAACAAAGCAACTGAGTATTTTTCTTTAAACGCAATTTTTTTCCGTGCTTGGAGAAGTAGTGTTGTCCAGTTACCCGGGGACCAGATTCACGAAGCAGTTACGCAAGCACTTAAGATCGTGTACATCTTTCCTCAAACTTTGACGGCTTTGTTTACATTTATTAAACAGTTTACAAGCATGATAACTTGCCAATCAGCTGTTGTTGTTGTTATAAACAGCCTCCTGGTGCTTCGGAGCTCATTAACTGTTTAATAATTGTAAACAAAGCCGCCAAAGATTGATAAAAGATGTACACGTTCGTAAGTACTATTGTAACTGCTTCGTGAATCTGGCCCCTGGCCTCTTAAGATCATTAGAATTAGAGAACGCCGTGGCTTAGCCTCTTGGCCCATACCTGTAGCTCCTACGTACCTATCAAATCTATTGTTTGAATCCTGTTCAACTATCTCGATAGATGGCAGTCAGTTGCACTCACC
This sequence comes from Procambarus clarkii, assembly GCF_020424385.1. NCBI lineage: Eukaryota > Metazoa > Arthropoda > Malacostraca > Decapoda > Cambaridae > Procambarus > Procambarus clarkii. The sequence continues at coordinate 12,370,074 of NC_059635.1, forward strand.
CACAACCCCTGTTTCCAAACAAGCACTTTGCTATGTCCCTACTAAATCGAAATATCTTCAGCTTGTACCTATCAGACCTATGGGGCCTGACGGCTGAGTGGACAGCGCTCGGGATTTGTAGTCCTAAGGTTCCGGGTTCGATCACCGACGGAGGCGGAAACAAATGGGCAGAGTTTCTTTCACCCTGATGTCCCTGTTTACCTAGCAGTAAATAGGTACCTGAGAGTTAGACAGCAGCTACGGGCTGCTTCCTGGGGCTGTGTAACAAAAAGGAGGCCTGGTCGAGGACCGGGCCTTGGGGACGCTAAGCCCCGAAATCATCTCAAGATAACCTCTAGATGGTTACGAGTCGTTCAATTGGTCTCGGAACTCCTGTTTATAGTCCCCACTCAAGTCTCTTATTATATCTTCCCCGTGTCTTATCTCTGACAAGTGAAGATGTAAAGGCTTCAACCAGTCTCCGGTAGAAAGGTCTCGTTTAACAGGTATTGACCTCCAAGATCTCAGTACTGGGTGTTCGGGTGACCTGGAGCTGCACAGCGCACTTGTGGTGGGACCTGTCCAGTTGTGGTGGGACCTGGACAGTTGTGGTGGCACCTGGCCAGTTGTGGTGGCACCTGGCCAGTTGTGGTGGGACCTGGCCAGTTGTGGTGGCACCTGGCCAGTTGTGGTGGCACCTGGCCAGTTGTGGTGGCACCTGGCCAGTTGTGGTGGCACCTGGCCAGTTGTGGTGGCACCTGGCCAGTTGTGGTGGCACCTGGCCAGTTGTGGTGGCACCTGGCCAGTTGTGGTGGCACCTGGCCATTTGTGGTGGGACCTGTCCAGTTGTGGTGGGACCTGTCCAGTTGTGGTGGCACCTGGCCAGTTGTGGTGGCACCTGGCCAGTTGTGGTGGCACCTGGCCAGTTGTGGTGGCACCTTGCCAGTTGTGGTGGCACCTGGCCAGTTGTGGTGGCACCTGGCCAGTTGTGGTGGCACCTGGCCAGTTGTGGTGGCACCTGGCCAGTTGTGGTGGCACCTGGCCAGTTGTGGCGGGACCTGGCCAGTTGTGGCGGGACCTGGCCAGTTGTGGCGGCACCTGGCCAGTTGTGGTGGCACCTGGCCAGTTGTGGTGGCACCTGGCCAGTTGTGGCGGGACCTGGCCAGTTGTGGTGGAACACGGACACCTCTACATCACTTCGCTTCAGAAACAAATTTTCAATATATCAGTTCCTGTCGCTTGAGTGCTGATGAATCAAAGCTCAGAACTGATAGACTCATCAGAGTAAAAAAAAAACTAATTTTTTCTATAAAAGTTTACTTTATCACACACTTTAATTATGTTTTATACTGTTAAAAAGTGTGCACTTCCTGATACTGAGTTCCGCAGCAACTTTGCCTTTTGTTAAATAAATTACACAAATTATTATATTCAATAATTTAATTTTCTAGTATTACGAGCAAATTGTGAATGTAGTTTTTTTCATTATTCATTTCACTACCATTTTTAGTAGACAAATGGAATGCATTAGGCAGTGATGTGGTGGAGGCTGACTCCATACACAGTTTCAAGTGTAGATATGATAGAGCCCAGTAGGCTCAGGAACCTGTACACCTGTTGATTGACGGTTGACAGGCGGGACCAAAACCTTACATACCACATATGTAAGACCAATCCTTGAGTATGCGGCCCCAGCATGGAGCCCGAACCTTGTCAAGCACAAGACGAAGCTGGAAAAAGTCCAAAGGTATGCCACTAGACTAGTCCCAGAACTAAGAGGCATGAGTTACGAGGAAAGGCTGCGGGAAATGCACCTTACGACACTGGAAGAAAGAAGAGTAAGGGGAGACATGATTACTACCTACAAAATTCTCAGAGGAATTGACAGGATAAGGATAAACCGTTTAACACGGGTGGTACGCGAACAAGGGGACACAGGTGGAGACTGAGTACCCACATGAGCCACAGGGACTTTAGAAAGAACTTTTTCAGTGTCAGAGTGGTTGACAAATGGAATGCATTAGGCAGTGATGTGGTGGAGGCTGACTCCATACACAGTTTCAAGTGTAGATATGATAGAGCCCAGTTACGATTATCTTGGACTAATGATTAGTCCAATTGTCTCTGTGGACTTTACTCAACTTACGCGTGTAAGAACAGCAACTCTTATCTATGCTACCTTCCTTTATTTCTGTTCATATTCCACATTCCTATTTGTCTGGTAAATATTCTTAGTCGTTATATAGAGAGTGGATTCAAGTCGATTGTCACAACCGACTTGAGAATGGTCCAGGACGGACCGAAACGTCGTCGTCCCTTCACCTTCTAGTGTGTGGTCTGGCCAACATACTTTAGCCACGTTATTGTGACTCATCGCCTGCATATGGATTCAATGAAGAGCTAAAACACAAAAATTTTCATTATTTATCAGTGTTCTTGTGTTCAGCTAACTTTTAAAGACTGTTCAACATTAATGTTGCAAAGTCTTTAGAAAAGCAAAGACAATTGTTAATGTATACTAATACTAATGTATACAATACTAATCCCTTGACTAATCGGTTAGGTTGATTTCATCACATATTAGTCCTTAGTTTTTGTGCTAAGATATAATTATATCTTAGTATACAGATTCCTGAGCCCAGTAGGCTCAGGAATCTGTACACCAGTTGATTGACAGTTGAGAGGCGGGACCAAAGAGCCAGAGCTCAACCCCCCGCAAGCACAAATAGGTGAGTACATAGAGAGACATATTTACACACAACCCCACATACACACGTCAATCAAAAGCAGGCGATAGTAGGGGGGGGGGGGTAACAGATGTCGGGAGGAAGTAAATTAGAGGGAATACAGAGAACATATACGGCACGCATTTACTGCACATATATACATAACATATTCGGCACACATATACATAACATATACGGCACATATATGGGCCTGCGGGCCCACATATCTGTGGTGAGCCTGCGGGCCGCTCCAAGCAACAGCCTGTTGGACCAAACTATCACCAGTCAAGCCTGGCCTCAGGCCGGGCTTGGGGAAGAGCAATTCTGGAAACCGGCTACAGGTAAACTGTAGGTGGTAGCAGCTGTGAGTGGTGGCAGAAGCTGGTGTTAGTGTACCTTGTATTGTATGCGGGGGTCAATGTCCCCGCGGACCGGTCTCTAACCAGGCCCCCCTGTGGTGGCAGAGGCGGCTGGTGGTGGCAGGTGGTGGTGGCAGGTGGTGGCAGGTGGCAGGCGGCAGGCGGCCTGCTCCCCCCTGGTCAGTCCCAGTGATCAACTCCCCCCTGGTCAGTCCCAGTGATCAACTCCCCCCTGGTCAGTCCCAGTGATCAACTCCCCCCACATAGCCTGGTGTGGGTACGGGGCCGCTCGTGTCTCAGACCATTATTCACGCAGCGGCTCACACCTCCAAGTTGCTCTTATTTTAAGATTTGGCAGAAATGTAGCCCAAAATACCCCCCCACGCCGCCAACGGTCACAATCCACACACTGTGTAAATCCGGGGTTTTTAATTGAAATATTGAACGCCATATATAATGTCTGTGCTCAACCCGTTCTCGCACTTTCTTATAGTCAATATTGACTTATTAAATACGTGCATATGTGTCATACTAATTTATTGGGAATATTTTAGTTTACCTTGAAAAGCTTCATAGAAAACACCGACCTTGCCTAACCTTCTTAGTATGTTAAGATAAGCATCTTATTGCTTCATAATTACAATTATTACTTAACCTATACCTATAATTGGTTAAGTAATAATTGTAATTACGAAGCAATAAGATGGTTTTCTTAACATACTAAGAAGGTTAGGTAAGGTCGGTGTTTTCTATGAAGCTTTTCAAGGTAAACTAAAGTATTCACAATAAATTAGTATTTCACATACGCACTTATTTAATAAGTCAATATTGACTTACAGAAAGTGCGAGAACGGGTTGCTGTGCTTATGTTAGTAATTGTGGGGTGTAGCTTCAGTTATTTGGTCTCGTCTCTCCACCCTTAACTGGTTCACCCCTTAACTGGTTCACCCCTTAACTGGTTCACCCCTTAACTGGTTCACCCCTTAACTGGTTCACCCCTTAACTGGTTCACCCCTTAACTGGTTCACCCCTTAACTGGTTCACCCCTTAACTCTGCTTGCCGCGCTGCAGTCGTTTGCAAGAACAAGTTTTCGTCTAAATAACCCTCAGAGAATTGGCGAGTCATTAACTAATGACTCGCATTAGCTAACGACTCTACTTTGTAGAGTCATTATGCACTCTTTGTAGCATGTAATAGTGAGGAGAGAGGATACCTGGTTGATGGGGTTCTGGGAGTTCTTCTACTCCCCAAGCCCGGCCCGAGGCCAGGCTTGACTTGTGAGAGTTTGGTCCACCAGGCTGTTGCTTGGAGCGGCCCGCAGGCCCACATACCCACCACAGCCCGGTTGGTCCGGCACTCCTTGGAGGAAACAATCTAGTTTCCTCTTGAAGATGTCCACGGTTGTTCCGGCAATATTTCTTATAGTCGCTGGGAGGACGTTGAACAACCGTGGACCTCTGATGTTTATACAGTGTTCTCTGATTGTGCCTATGGCACCTCTGCTCTTCACTGGTTCTATTCTGCATTTTCTTCCATATCGTTCACTCCAGTATGTTGTTATTTTACTGTGTAGATTAGGGACCTGGCCCTCCAGTATTTTCCATGTGTATATTATTTGGTATCTCTCTCGTCTCCTTTCTAGTGAGTACATTTGGAGAGCTTTGAGACGATCCCAATAATTTAGGTGTTTTATCTCGTCTATGCGTGCCGTATATGTTCTCTGTACTCCCTCTATTTCAGCAATCTCTCCTACTCTGAAGGGGGAAGTGAGTACTGAGCAGTACTCGAGACGAGACAACCCAAGTGACTTGAAGAGTACAACCATTGTGATGGGATCCCTGGATTTAAAAGTTCTCGTAATCCATCCGATCATTTTTCTGGCTGACGCAGTATTTGCTTGGTTATGTTCCCTAAACGTTAGGTCGTCAGACATCATTATTCCCAAGTCCTTGACATGTTGCTTTCCTACTATGGGCAAATTTGATTGCGTTTTGTACCCTGTATTATGTTTAAGGTCCTCATTTTTACCGTATCTGAGTACCTGGAATTTATCACTGTTAAACATCATGTTATTTTCTGCTGCCCAGTCGAAAACTTTATTAATATCTGCTTGTAGTTTTTCAATATATTCAGCAGAGGTAATTTTCATGCTGATCTTTGTGTCATCTGCAAAAGATGATACGAAGCTGTGCATTTGAGTCTATATCTGATCTACAGAGCTTTTAACTGCGCTTGGACTCTATTTTATATGGTTGACTGTTACTCTCTGTGTTCTGTTCGACAGAAAACTGAGTATCCAGCGTCCTACTTTACCAGTTATTCACATTGACCTCATATTGTGTGCTATCAGATGTCTTCCTTGCACTCCAGGAAGATCCTGGAGTGCAAGGAATTCCCCAAAGAAGTTCACTAGGAAGCAGAGAGTGGCTTGTAACAGCCTTGTTACATATGGTTCGGGGAGGGCATCCTGGCCAATCACCAGGCCGAGAACATCGACCACTTCATGTAAAGCAGACGTAACTCTGTGGATCTATGTATCCCCGAGCCTAACTTGTGAGAGCTTGGCCCCAAGCTCTCACAAGTTAGTTAATGACTTACGATTTAATAATTTAATTTATTTAATTAATTTGATTGTCATTTAATTTTAGAATACAACTAGAAAACATCATAAACGTTGAATTACCAACGATTAAATTGCCACGATACAAACACAAATATTATTGCCTGTTGAAACGTCAGTGTTAATTAAAATTGATTGTTTAAAATTGATTGTTTAAAATTGATTGTTTAAAATTGATTGTTTGGTCAAACTTTTCCAGTTAATCACAGTCGTAAACAAGAATGAAAATTAAAACATACGAAATTGGAAGAAAACTTTAAATTTTCCGTTATTAACATCTTTATTGACAAAAATGAAATACAGTTTGCTTAATCTAAATAATTCAATAAGGTCTTATTAGAGTGAAGATAATGCTGGCATTCACTGTCACACAGGACAGAGGGTCATACACAAGACAATAGGTCTAAACTGTAGACTGAAGCACATATATATATATATATATATATATATATATATATATATATATATATATATATATACTATATATATATATATATATATATATATATATATATATATATATATATATATATATATATATATATATATAAAATGTAGTTGATGGCTACAGTCAACTACATTAGACATACAAGTTTCAATTTACGAATTTGTAAATCCAACTTGCATGTTCACTGCCACACAAGGGCAGGGAGGGATTCTTAAGACATGCAGCTTACAAGTAAACTTAGTAAAATCGTACTTCAATTCTTTAAAATGGTCTATGTTACCATAAGCTGACTGAGGGAGACTGCCTGGTGGTCAATGGTGCCTTCTTGGTACACTTGAGCATTTTCAATAAGTGTCCTAAAGATATTAGTATTCAGATTCAAGAAAGTCTGGCAATCAACCCGAGTTTTATCAGCATAAGTAGAAGGAACAAGTCAATTATGCTGAGTGAAGTATGAACATGTAACAAAGGCGGTTTATACAAGCTGGCACCATCACTGTGCCAAGCCCCGGCCCTCCGTCCACCCCGAATGTCCAGCAGAGAGAGAGAGAGACAGACAGACAGAGACAGAGACCTATCAGGGAAAGCGTTAAGTCATTACGACTATATAGCACTGGGAAGGGATCAGGATAAGGGTTGGGATGGGGCGGGGATTGGGAAGGAATGGTGCCCAACTACTTGGACGGTCGGGAATTGAACGCCGACCTGCATGAAGCGAGACCGTCGCTCTACCGTCCACCCCAAATGTCCAGCAGAGAGAGAGTAATATTCGCCAACACCGTTGGATGTTATATCAATTGTTCGGTTAAAATGAATAAGTAATAATGACTTCAAACAAACTTTGCATAAATCATCATGCCAGGGTAGATTAGACTAATTACATCGATTGTCAATTACGTTCTTCAGCTGTACGCACTAAATGGCTCAGTCACGGTAATTTATGTAAACACACAATTCTTACTCTATTGGAGTTGTCACAATGACAATTCCACCTTCCTAAAAAATTAAAATGAAAATTTAGAAAAAAAAATCCTTCTACAGATGATGGAGGAAACTTTTAAGACGGCATTCTCAGACATATAAAAAAAAATCACTTTAAACAAATGTTATTTTTTAATTGAAGTTGTGTTCATCTCTGTGTTCACATAACTCACATCCAGGTGTTCACCTAGTTGTGTTTTGCGGGGGTTGAGCTCTGCTCTTTCGGCCCGCCTCTCAACTGTCAATCAACTGTTTACTAACTACTTTTGTTTTCCTCTCCACACACACACACACACACACACACACACACACACACACACACACACACACACACACACACACACACACACACACACTTACAGGTAGAAACTGAGTGCCCAAATGAGCCACAGAGATATTAGAAAGAACTTTTTTAGTGTCAGAGTGGTTGACAAATGGAATGCTTTAGGAAGCAATGTGGTGGAGGCTGACTCCATACACAGTTTCAAGTGTAGATATGATAGAGCCCAGTAGGCTCAGGAACCTGTACACCAGTTGATTGACGGTTGAGAGGCGGGACCAAAGAGCCAGAGCTCAACCCCCGCAAGCACAACTAGGTGAGTACACACACACACACACACACACCCCAGGAAGCAGCCCGTGACAGCTGACTAACTCCCAGGTACCTATTTACTGCTAGGTAACAGGGGCATTCAGGGTGAAAGAAACTTTGCCCATTTGTTTCTGCCTGGTGCGGGAATCGAACCCGCGCCACAGAATTAAGAGTCCTGCGCGCTATCCACCAGGCGATGAACAGAGAGTGCCATAGAGATGAACAGCCGAACATAAATATATCAACAGAGGGTAACGATGAACAATGTATCTGGTATACATGTTCAAGAATATGTGAATGTATGAATGTAGAATGTATGTATGAATATGTGAATGTATGAATGTAGAATGTATGTATGAATATGTGAATGTAGAATGTATGAACGCTTGAATATATATAAATAAATAAACATCAGCACTGATCCAGATAGAACGGACAAAAATTAAGATTGAAAGAAAAGGAATCGATAAATTCTTTATCTATATTTACCTGTTGTTTTCCTGTTGGTGGTCTGATCAACAAGGCTGTTAGGTGCAGCTGGTCGCAGCCTGACGTATAAATCACAGCCGGGTTGATCATGTACCCTATGAACGAGTTTATGAAGAACTCATTGAACACTATGAGAAGTCACCCATTTAAACCCCCTTATATGTAAGGGAGGTGCTGAAAAATATTGAACCCATAATGTTGATAGAATTCTCTGAACATACACCTTACGTCAATGTTTTTCAATGGGGATATTTTGCACTTCCTGCCATGCCTGCTGGTCTCGTGTGGAGTTATTTCCGTGTACAGATTTGGAATTCCCTCACATATTTTCTATGTGTAAATTAGTATGTCTATCTCGCGTGCACTATAGAGAACACAGAGCCAATGCAGACTGTAGTACAAAGATAGCAAGATAACTCACACAAACTCGTAACCTGCCGATATTATACGCGAGGTGTGGAAATATGGGCTATCAAGAAAACTTATGGAATATGTAAATATGATCATCCAAAAAATGCAGGCGATGAGTCACAATAACGTGGCTAAAGTAAATTGACCAGACCACACACTAGAATATGAAGGGACGACGACGTTTCGGTCCGTCCTGGACCATTCTCAAGTCGATTGAGAATGGTCCAGGACGGACCGAAACGTCGTCGTCCCTTCACCTTCTAGTGTGTGGTCTGGTTAAAAAACAAAAAATGCATAAATATTCTAAATACAGGTGAATGTCATTCAGAAAGTTGCACATTGGTCCTCCCATAACTGTGTTGCAGCTCTCGCTAAATTAGAGAAAGTGACATGACAATGTCCGGCCTTTTATACCAGGAACCAGACGAGTGATAGCAAACGAATGCCAGCACATCCATTACTGAAACAGGTTCATCCCTACATTACAGATTTTTATTAAAACAAGAGAAAGGGAGGAATGCTATCAAAGTTAAAGTTGTACAATCAACTCAAGTGCTAGACAAGACAAAGTGGCTCCCTCTACAGCTACTAATATCTAGGTTATCATGAGATGATTTCGGGGCTTTTAGTGTCCCCGCGGCCCGGTCCTCGACCAGGCCTCCACCCCCAGGAAGCAGCCCGTGACAGCTGACACCCAGGCACCTAATTTACTGCTAGGTAACAGGGGCATAGGGTGAAAGAAACTCTGCCCATTGTTTCTCGCCGGCGCCCGGGATCGAACCCGGGACCACAGGATCACAAGTCCAGTGTGCTGTCCGCTCGGCCGACCGGCTCCCCACCAAGATAAATCTTGGCACCTTTTCATCTTTTCAAATCTGAATCTTTTCATAGAGATAAATAAGTCTTTGCCAACATACAAGGCATCAAAACACGCAAAACAAAGTCCCTTTTATAACTTGTGTCCTTAATGAGGGGGGCCTCGTAGCCTGGTGGATAGCGCGCAGGACTCGTAATTCTGTGGCGCGGGTTCGATTCCCGCACGAGGCAGAAACAAATGGGCAAAGTTTCTTTCACCCTGAATGCCCCTGTTACCTAGCAGTAAATAGGTACCTGGGTGTTAGTCAGCTGTCACGGGCTGCTTCCTGGGGGT
>NC_059635.1:12384829-12391833 GCF_020424385.1 Procambarus clarkii
TTCTCCACAAAGGTTCCCTCATTCCCTGTAATTGACGCTCCCGGTAACTAGGAGCTTTGCCTTTCATCTCTGGCCATTTTGGCTGCTTTCTGAATATTGTCCAAGTAAGTTCTTTTATGCTTAAATTACTACTGACGCTCTAGATGAATGCTTCTGTCTTGCAGGCGAGGAGTCACAATATCGTGGCTAAAGTATGTTGACCAGACCACACACTAGAAGGTGTGGTCTAGAAAATGGCTGCTAAAGTTCAACTCGGGAAAGTGTAAGGTGATGAAATTAGGCGAAGGGAGTAGGAGGCTGAACACAAGGTATCATCTGGGAGGGGAAATCCTGCAAGAGTCAAATAGAGAGAAGGATCTGGGGGTTGATATCACACCGAACCTGTCCCCAGAGGCCCACATCAAAAGAATATCATCAGCGGCATATGCTAGACTGGCCAACATAAGAACTGCCTTCAGAAACTTGTGTAAGGAATCTTTCAGAACCCTGTATACCACTTATGTAAGACCAATCCTGGAGTATGCAGCTCCAGCCTGGAGTCCATACCTAGTTAAACACAAGACAAAGTTAGAGAAGATTCAGCGGTATGCCACCAGGCTCGTCCCGGAACTGAGAGGATTGAGCTACGAGGAAAGGCTAAAGGAGCTGAACCTCACATCCCTGGAAAACAGAAGAGTAAGGGGAGACATGATAACCACCTACAAAATTCTCAGGGAAATTGACAGGGTGGACAAAGACAAACTCTTCAGCACGGGTGGGACACGAACAAGGGGACACAGGTGGAAACTTAGTACCCAGATGAGCCACAGAGACGTTAGAAAGAATTTTTTCAGTGTCAGAGTAGTTAATAAATGGAATGCACTAGGAAGTGATGTGGTGGAGGCTGACTCCATACACAGTTTCAAATGTAGATATGATAGAGCCCAGTAGGCTCAGGAATCTGTACACCAGTTGATTGACGGTTGAGAGGCGGGACCAAAGAGCCAAAGCTCAACCCCCGCAAGCACAATTAGGCGAGGACAATTAGGTGAGTACTAGAAGGTGAAGGGACGACGACGTTTCGGTCCGTCCTGGACCATTCTCAAGTCTCACAATCGACTTGAGAATGGTCCAGGACGGACCGAAACGTCGTCGTCCCTTCACCTTCTAGTGTGTGGTTTGGTCAACAAAGCTTCTATTTTGTATTTTCTGCTCATATGGTGAATTCTAGTTCACTATGGCGTTCTATTTTGTTTTTGTTTATTTTAGACACCCCTGGAAATGTAATTTCATTTTCAGATGGTAAGATTAAGAGGGGTAACTATTTCTACGTTTGTTGTCTTAAGGTCTGGCGGCCCCTGGTGGAGACGCCCTTAGAGACTGTCTTCAGCTCTTGTCTCCTCAACTGCCTGTATAGCACGATCTGTTTTGTCTTATTACTTCTTTCCCTTCATTCCTCTCGTTTGAGATTCTGCCTGAATTACTGTATTGTATCTTGAGGTTTCTTCCAAGTCATGTACTCTTTTTTTCTTATCAAATTTGTTTCCTCGGACTGTTGGTGGTGGCGGCTGGTGGTCCAGACGGGAAGCATATTGGTTACTTTATATGGGGAGGGGATCAGTGAGGGAAACAGGGGGGGGGAGTGGGGAAGGGGGGCGTGGGAGTGGGATGGGGGGCGTGGGGTGGGATGGGGGGCGTGGGGGTGGGATGGGGGGCGTGGGGGTGGGATGGGGGGCGTGGGAGTGGGATGGGGGGCGTGGGGAGTGGAATGGGGGTGTGGGGAGTGGGAAGGTTGGGTGGGATGAGATGGGAGGTAGCTTGGGGCTCACTTTCTCAAAAGAAAGGGCTCACTCTCAAAAGAAAGGGCTCACTTTCTCAAAAGAAAGGGCTCACTTTCTCAAAAGAAAGGGGCTCACTTTCTCAAAAGTGAGATTCTTGGATCTGAGAGTTGAGAGCAAGGGTGTGTGTGAGTGATCTGGTGAGGGGGGAGTGTAACTTGTGTTTTTAGGTGTGGGGGAGTGTGATGTGTGAGAGTAAGGGGGGGGGGTGAGAGGTGTGGGTGTCGTGAGGTGGAGGGGGGGGGTGAAGGCGTCAATACTGGTTGTGGTGTTGGGGTGGGGGGGGAGGGGGTCGTGGTGAGTCCTCCTGAGACCCAGCAACGATCCTAGACTCCCCCCCCCCTCACTCCCCCTGCAACCCCCCTCCCCCTCCAATCCCCCTCTTTCACCTCCCCCCCCCTCCCCCTCCAATCCCCCTCTTTCACCTCCCCCCCCCCTCCCCCTCCAACCCCCCTCCCCTCCGACCCCCACCACAACCATCCGAGTGATCACTACCTCCCCGCCACTATCAACAATCAAAACCCCCCCTAAAAACCCCGCTAACCCCCCCCTAAACCCCTCCCTAAACCCCCCCACAACCCCCCCCACACCCACACATGATGCTATAAGGTTCAAGAGCCGGGGCACCGGCGGTGCTACTGGTATCGTCCTAGCCAACTTTGAGTTATCCGGAGGTGGTTCCCAGGATCAATATCTTCATGACCCGGTCTCCAGATTGGTGGTCTGATCAACTAGTCTGTGAGAGGGGGGGGGGGGGTCGCTGCCTGCGGTCACACGTAACTGTTACATGCCGGGCTTGGAGATGAGAAGACTTCTTGAATACTTGAGGTTATCTTGAGATGATTTCGGGGCTTTAGTGTCCCCGCGGCCCGGTCCTCGACCAGGCCTCCACCCCCAGGAAGCAGCCCGTGACAGCTGACTAACACCCAGGTACCTATTTTACTGCTAGGTAACAGGGGCATAGGGTGATAGAAACTCTGCCTATTGTTTCTCACCGGTGCCCGGGATCGAACCCGGGACCACAGGATCACAAGTCCAGTGTGCTGTCCGCTCGGCCGACCGGCTCCCTAATCCCTATACTAAGCCATACACACCAACAGGACTACTTTCCAGTTGACTATTCCTCGTTCAACGGTGGAATATTATTCCATAATTGCAGCCACTTTCAAAGCTGGAGTAATTGCTGACCTGGAGAGCGTGGATAGATCTTTTACTGCTAGAATCTATTCAATAAATCATCTAAGTTATTGGGGATAGCTTATACATTTTAAACATGTGTATTCTCAAGTGCACAGGAGAGAGAGAGATGTATACCTGGTTGATACCTGATTGATGGGGGTTCTGGGAGTTCTTCTACTCCCCAAGCCCGGCCCGAGGCCAGGCTTGACTTGTGATAACTTGGTCCACCAGGCTGTTGCTTGGAGCGGCCCTCAGCAGACCCACATATACCTGGTTGATGGGGTTCTGGGAGTTCTTCTACTCCCCAAGCCCGGCCCGAGGCCAGACTTGACTTGTGAGAGTTTGGTCCACCAGGCTGTTGCTTGGAGCGGCCCACAGCAGGCCCACATATACCTGGTTGATGGGGTTCTGGGAGTTCTTCTACTCCCCAAGCCCGGCCCGAGGCCAGGCTTGACTTGTGAGAGTTTGGTCCACCAGGCTGTTGCTTGAAGCGGCCCGCAGGACCACATACCCACCACAGCCCGGCTGATCCCGGCTGTATAATATTCTCTGCGGGTTTTATTAATCTAATATAAATCCTGGTGTGTCCTGTGTTTGATACGAGAATAAAAGGGGTACTAAGTAGACTACCTTGGGGGGGTCCGAGTTTACTTAATTGACTGCTGCTCTCTGGGTACTATTTGTTGTGATAGTAAATATATATCTTTCTCTACCAATAACTGATTCTGTTCGCATTTTGTGTTCATTTACAGAATGTTTCTACATTTGTTGAAAACTTTTCAGTCTGTGGGTATTACTGTGGGTGGTGGTGGTGGCAGGAGGGAGGGCAGCAGTCTACCGTGGGTGGTGGTGGCAGCAGTCTACCGTGGGTGGTGGTGGCAGCAGTCTACCGTGGGTGGTGGTGGCAGCAGGGAGGGCAGCAGTCTACCGTGGGTGGTGGTGGCAGCGTGGCGTCCCCCACCAGCAACTCCCCATATTGATGTCTCTCCTGCGCTCCTTCTGCCCTCCAGTTCTGCAACAAGAAGCAAGGTCGCCTTTCCCCGCCTCGGGACCAATATTGGCCACCAGGATCTGGCTGGAACGACAGAATTGGATCGCGATTGTCTCCATATTCACCTGGAAGATACTGCTTGGCTCGCCTCATGCTGACTTAATAGCCTCTCCATATAGTGGTTGACGTCGTCAGATAGTGAATAGTAATTTAATATCTCTTTGTGCTTATCGTAGGTTGAAGTCCCCTTCAAGACCAGCGAGTGGTAGACTCTAGCTTTGACCTTTTTAGAGGTCAAAGTTTAATATTTCAAGGTAATGTTGTGTGTGGTTGAGAGGGTCGTCTTCTGTCCCAAGGTGATGAGTTAGAACAAGCGGGGACTATTCAGGCCAGTTGTCTCAGGTCAGTGTAAACTAATATCATGCTTGGTTTACCGTCATCCGGAGATTTAGTCTAGAAGCATCCACTCCTTCAATGGGGTGATAGCGGTAGAAAAGGAAGGTCAGTGAGGCCTGGTTGAATTAAGTGGTCAGTTTTGACTGCCGAGAGCATGGGGATGACATCATATTATAATAGTTACCCCAGTATTCTTCTTTTTGTTGCCCCTTAAGGGGACGTTCAAGCATCCCCTTGTCGGCCTTTGTGGTGGACGAGTGCAAAGGGAAGTGAAAGTTTAATTTAAATGCACATTTTGTCTCTCACGTGCTGAGGCGAGTGAGTGGGCGCTGAGACCCTCAAGTCTCCACAAGGGACAAGCGTTGTGGTCCCTTATGCCTCGTCCGCTCCTCTTGGGGACCTGAACTGAGATTGAGTGTGTTCCTTATGGGAAGAAGTCGAAGGCTTCCGCCACCAAAGAGTGGGGAAAGTCATCTCAAATACTATGATCGAAGTCTTTCCAGGAGTGTGTGATCAGTGTGCATGTGTGAAGTCTTAGAATGACGATAATGGAAGTAACAATGAAGATAATGGAAGGAGAATTAATAAGAACTTATCTACTATCTTATCTACTATAATATTGTCTACGAGGTAGATAATATTCATCTGACAGACGACCACGACTCCCCAGAGGGCAGCCTGCTTATTGAAGCCTCCTCCCCTGAAGAGTGCCAAGACTCACACACCAGCACACACAACAGGTGTCACAGTCTTGTCTAAGACACTGTTCACCGTTTAAGGGTGTTGGTTTACTTCATTAAATGTTATCTCTAATTAAATGGGATATCATGCCTCTCACAGCTACTGGACCATTACGACAAAGTCACCGGAGCCGGTCGGCCGAGCGGACAGCACGCGGCACTTGTGATCCTGTGGTCCTGGGTTCGATCCCAGGCGCCGGCGAGAAACAATGGGCAGAGTTTCTTTCACCCTATGCCCCTGTTACATAGCAGTAAAATAGGTACCTGGGTGTTAGTCAGCTGTCACGGGCTGCTTCCTGGGGGTGGAGGCCTGGTCGAGGACCGGGCCGCGGGGACACTAAAGCCCCGAAATCATCTCAAGATAACTGAGGCATTAGAAGAAAAACAGTTTGCAGATGTGGTATACACGGACTTAGTAAAGGCATTTGATAAATGTGACCATTGAGTGATAGCACACAAAATAAGGTGAATGGAAATAACTGGTAAAGTAGGACGCTGGATACTCAGTTTTCTATCGAACAGAACACAGAGAGTAACAGTTAACCAAATCAAATAGTCCAAGCACAGTTAAAAGCTCAGTACCTCAGGGTACAGTCCTTGCACCACTGCTTTTCCTTATTCTCATATCAGATATAAATAAAAATACAAGTCACAGCTTCGTGTCATCTTCTGAAGATGACACAAATCAGCATGAAAATTACTAATGTTGAAGACATTGAAAAACTACAAGCAGATATTAATAAAGTTTTCGACTGGGCAGCAGAAAATAACATGATGTTTAACAGTGATAAATTCCAGGTACTCAGGTACGGTAAAAATGAGGACCTTAAACATAATACAGGGTACAAAACGCAATCAAATGTGTCCATAGTAGGAAAGCAACATGTCAAGGATTTGGGAATAATGATGTCCGACGACCTAACGTTTAGGGAACATAACCAAGCAAATATTGCGTCAGCCAGAAAAATGATCGGATGGATTACGAGAGCTTTCAAATCCAGGGATCCCATCACAATGGTTGTACTCTTCAAGTCACTTGTGTTGTCCCGTCTTGAGTACTGCTCAGTACTCACTTCCCCCTTCAGAGCAGGAGAGATTGCTGAAATAGAGGGAATACAGAGGGAATATACGGCATACATAGACGCGATAAAGCACCAAAATTATTGGTGCTTTATAGCGTCAAGCAAAGCAGAGTTAAGATGTTGTTTACAGATTTTAGAAAAACATTTGAGTAATGTGACAATGTTGTAAGTATTCCATATTTTATTAGACTTCACAGTAAAGCTAAGAAAATCCAGTCTATGGCTCGAATCTGTTCTGCAAGGTGCAGGACGCCTCCAAATATCTTGGAGCAGGGGAACCACCGTTCAGACCCCCCTCCCTCCCCTGCCCCATGGCGGGGGAGAGGGGGGGGCGGGGAGTCTGAACCCCGTGTGGGTAGTGGGAATCCCATAGGGAGGAGGGGGAGGGTGAGGTGAGCACCCCTGCAATTGCTACCCTCTGTCCCCCCAGGGAATGCTACCCCCCCCCCCCTGCCCCCCCCAGGGGGGGTAGCATTCCCCCTAGGGAATGGCGGAAGATTGCTCCAGAGATGTGCCGAGGAAGTTTACTCTCTCTAATATTTCATGTCCAAACTTCCTGACGGCGGCAACATTCTTACAGACTCCTTGCTTTTATTGTCTGCGGGGACTGTCGGTTGTCTGCGGGGACTGTCGGTTGTCTGCGGGGACTGTCGGTTGTCTGCGGGGACTGTCGGTTGTCTGCGGGGACTGTCGGTTGTCTGCGGGGGACTGTCGGTTGTCTGCGGGGGACTGTCGGTTATCTGCGGGGGACTGTCGGTTGTCTGCGGCGACTGTCGGTTGTCTGCGGCGACTGTCGGTT
>NC_059635.1:12391933-12426933 GCF_020424385.1 Procambarus clarkii
TCTTTCTGACTTTCTGACTTCTGTGGTAATTTTCTCTCTCTAGTTTCTAGCTGTGCAACTTCGCTCATCTGTTTCTAGATTTGAACATTGCTTCTTTGTTACTTTTCTTTCAATTCCCTTCAAACATGAAATGTGGTCAGCTTGTCTCCAGAATTACACGGATAGAAAATACAAAATGTTAGACTTGTATTGCAAGGGTAAAGAGGCGTAGGAAAGAAATGTTTGAAATCAAATTAAAAGCGTAACTACACAGAATGGAGAGTACGTTATCTTGAGATGATTTCGGGGCTTTAGTGTCCCCGCGGCCCGGTCCTCGACCAGGCCTCCACCCGCAGGAAGCAGCCCGTGACAGCTGACTAACACCCAGGTACCTATTTTACTGCTAGGTAACAGGGGCATAGGGTGAAAGAAACTCTGCCCATTGCTTCTCGTCGGCGCCCGGGATCGAACCCAGGACCACAGGATCACAAGTCCAGCGTGCTGTCCGCTCGGCCGACCGGCTCCCTGGTAGTAGTAATTTAAATCACAACAATATCAGTTTCTAAACATGTTTAAAGGCCCGCTCTTGCATACACTCCAAACAGTGAATTGTATTCCCTGGAAACACAAACGTAACTGTCTCTATTTTCCGCTTGTTACAACTTGTAATAAAGTTGTTACATCTTGGCTTAACGTGTTTATGACGTATTAGAACGTTGTTACAACTTGCTATATTGGTTGTTATAACTGGTTAGGTGTTAAAACTTGTTCGAACGTTGTACCAACGTCGTAGTTTCGGTGTGTGTTTGGCGGGTTTAAATTGGGTCTTCACAGCCGATTACTTTATAGCATAATACTAGTGTGTGTGATCACTAATCCCTAAGTGATCACTAAGGATCATAATCACTAGCCTAGTGTGATGCAGGTTATTTTAAATCAGATAATTTGTTTTACACTATTTTACATGTCAAGAAAAACATTATATCTCTGTGCAAAGCGTAAATTCGAATTTTTGTATTTAATACAAAACAGCCAACCCGATATTGTGTAAATACAATTTTGGGGTAATGATAGTAGTCACCAGTTACACAATAGTGGTAATGATAGTAACCACCAGTTACACAATAGTGGTAATGATGGTAGTCACCAGTTACACAATAGTGGTAATGATAGTCACCAGTTACACAATAGTGGTAATGATGGTAGTCACCAGTTACACAATAGTGGTAATGATGGTAGTCACCAGTTACACAATAGTGGTAATGATAGTAGTCACCAGTTACACAATAGTGGTAATGATAGTAGCCACCAGTTACACAATAGTGGTAATGATAGTAGCCACCAGTTACACAATAGTGGTAATGATAGTAGCCACCAGTTACACAATAGTGGTAATGATAGTCACCAGTTACACAATAGTGGTAATGATGGTAGTCACCAGTTACACAATAGTGGTAATGATGGTAGTCACCAGTTACACAATAGTGGTAATGATAGTAGCCACCAGTTACACAATAGTGGTAATGATAGTTGCCACCAGTTACACAATAGTGGTAATGATAGTAGCCACCAGTTACACAATAGTGGTAATGATAGTAGCCAACCAGTTACACAATAGTGGTAATGATAGTAGCCACCAGTTACACAATAGTGGTAATGATAGTAGCCACCAGTTACACAATAGTGGTAATGATAGTAGTCACCAGTTACACAATAGTGGTAATGATAGTAGCCACCAGTTACACAATAGTGGTAATGATAGTAGCCACCAGTTACACAATAGTGGTAATGATAGTAGCCACAGTTACACAATAGTGGTAATGATAGTAGCCACCAGTTACACAATAGTGGTAATGATAGTAGCCACCAGTTACACAATAGTGGTAATGATGGTAGTCACCAGTTACACAATAGTGGTAATGATGGTAGTCACCAGTTACACAATAGTGGTAATGATAGTAGTCACCAGTTACACAATAGTGGTAATGATAGTAGCCACCAGTTACACAATAGTGGTAATGATAGTAGCCACCAGTTACACAATAGTGGTAATGATAGTAGCCACCAGTTACACAATAGTGGTAATGATAGTAGCCACCAGTTACACAATAGTGGTAATGATAGTAGCCACCAGTTACACAATAGTGGTAATGATAGTAGTTACCAGTTACACAATAGTGGTAATGATAGTAGCCACCAGTTACACAATAGTGGTAATGATAGTAGTTACCAGTTACACAATAGTGGTAATGATAGTAGCCACCAGTTACACAATAGTGGTAATGATAGTAGTCACCAGTTACACAATAGTGGTAATGATGGTAGTCACCAGTTACACAATAGTGGTAATGATAGTAGCCACCAGTTACACAATAGTGGTAATGATAGTAGTCACCAGTTACACAATAGTGGTAATGATAGTAGTTACCAGTTACACAATAGTGGTAATGATAGTAGCCACCAGTTACACAATAGTGGTAATGATAGTAGCCACCAGTTACACAATAGTGGTAATGATAGTAGCCACCAGTTACACAATAGTGGTAATGATAGTAGCCACCAGTTACACAATAGTGGTAATGATGGTAGTCACCAGTTACACAATAGTGGTAATGATAGTAGCCACCAGTTACACAATAGTGGTAATGATAGTAGTCACCAGTTACACAATAGTGGTAATGATAGTAGTTACCAGTTACACAATAGTGGTAATGATAGTAGCCACCAGTTACACAATAGTGGTAATGATAGTAGCCACCAGTTACACAATAGTGGTAATGATAGTAGCCACCAGTTACACAATAGTGGTAATGATAGCCACCAGTTACACAATAGTGGTATTACTCAAATACAATCAGCAAGGAATATTATAAGTGTGAGAAACCTTACTTGCTCAGAAGGTAAATATTCGCTCATCACTTGTGACACAAAGATTATTGACGTGTGTAATTGTGTGGGTGATTAGATATGTGTATGGATATGTGTATACGTATATATATGTACATGTATGTATGAGAGTGTGTACATATGTATACAACATTAATAATTTTGTAACTAGCGTCAAATTTTTTTTATTTGCTTAGCTAAACGAACTAGAGGGTTAAGTTCCTGAACCGATTATGTGCCTCTGTAATCCTTTACACCACCGCCCACGGGATGGGTATGGGGTGCATAATAAAGAAATTGAATCATCTTATACTTAATACACTAATTCGCACCAAATATACACACTATAAGTATTAACAGTAAACATGCGAACCTGTAATTGTTGTATGTAGTTATCCTAGATTTACTACAATCAATCTCTGTTCATCGCAAGACTCTATAAGGCAGACTGGGCCAATCAGGAGCTTATCCAATCAGGGGTTCAGGAGCTTATAGTCTCTCACCTCAGAGTTTAGACTACACATTGTTTACAACGATAAATATATATTCCCAGACAGGTCAGAGGCAGATTACGGCTGACCTACACTTTAAAGAATAAGCAGGCGATGAGTCACAATAACGTGGCTAAAGTATGTTGACCAGACCACACACTAGAAGGTGAAGGGACGACGACGTTTCGGTCCGTCCTGGACCATTCTCAAGTCGATAGAATAACATAAAGAGTGACGGAGAATGTGCTATATCACGGTATATCTTGGTAAGTACTTGGAGTTAGAGGGGGGGGGAGGTGAAAGTAGATAAGGGAAGAAGAATGTTGTCAGTGTCGGCCATAATGTTTAATAATAATAACTTATTATTAATTTAAATTATTAATTCTAAGAAATTAGAAAGTAGCAAAGAACATACAGTCAAGTAGCAGCAGAACAAGCAAAGAACAACAGTCTCCGTGGTGTAGTGGTAAGACACTCGCCTGGCGTTCCGCGAGCGCTTTGTCAT
Organism: Procambarus clarkii; assembly: GCF_020424385.1. NCBI lineage: Eukaryota > Metazoa > Arthropoda > Malacostraca > Decapoda > Cambaridae > Procambarus > Procambarus clarkii. The sequence goes on from NC_059635.1 coordinate 12,395,795, forward strand.
GGGTTCGTATCCTGGCCGGGGAGGATTTACTGGGCGCAAATCCTTAACTGTAGCCTCTGTTTAACGCAACAGTAAAATGTGTACTTGGTTGTAACAAGGATTCCTCGCGGCGGGGATCGTATTCCAGGGACCATAGGATTAAGGACTTGCCCGAAACGCTACGCGTACTAGTGGCTCTACAACCATGTAACAACTCTTGTATATATCTCAAAAAAAAAAAAAACATGTGTATACTTATTCTGCTTGGTAGAGGGAGAGGCTGAGGGAGGCCAGACAGCTGTGGATCACACGCAAACTACCATCATTTGAGCTACCTATTTCAAGAATGTTTCTCCCTGCGTGTGGCTGTAATGGGACACATTCCTCGCTCTATTCCAACCGGAATCTCTCTGGAGATTCGGCCACAGAAAATGTTTAATAAATATTAGCTCTATCGCCTGTGCTTTGGTAAAAGCGAAAATATCAAAAATGGAAACAACATATAAAATAGTCAAATCGCACTATTGAACTAGAAAGTAATATAAAAGATTTGAGAGTAATAATGATGGAAAACCTTTCAATTTCAAGAACACAAAAAGTAGCTGTCACAACTATAAGAAAATAACATTATATAAGAACCTTTCATACAAGAAATGCCAGACCACCAATGGTACGTTTTTAAGACACTAGTGCTCTCTAGGGTGGAATACTCTTGCTCACACTAACAACCCTATTCAAAGCTGGAGCAACTATTGACCAGTAGAACGCCCAAAGATTGTTAACTTTTGCCGAACGCGACCAGCCGATGACCTCGTATAAGTAGGCCATTCCCCATGTCAAATTGGATGAGGCTATCCCGAAGCTTCTGGCTTCCAACTTTGGCCAGACTGATCTTTTCTTACAGATAAATAAAACTGTTTAAGGTTGGCCCCCAGACAGAGAAGAGGAGGAGGAGAAAGAAGTATAAAGAAGGAGAATATTGGAGAATAGAATAAAAGAAGGGAAGGAAGAAAGGGAGAGAGAGAGAGAGAGAGAGGGGGGGGGGGGGGGGGGGGGGAGAAAGGGGTTAGTTATGGGGGTAGAGGTTAGGGGGAGAGAGGACACTATCCCAGGCACCAATGGGAAACCCCTCCCCCCCCATCCCTTTCTAGCAGTCTATAATTCTGTAAATCTTACATTATTGCACAGTGTGCCATGCAAGATGTGTGCAAGGCTGTGGTGAGGACATGTGCAACACGCCAGCCGTCACCGAGACATAGGCCTACTATTAACCATGTGTCTACTAGAGACATAGGCCTACTGGTAATCATGTATTTCCACAGTTTGTCACACATAATCTAGCCCCAAGTACCTGTGGCACTATTGGCCTAATTATTATTTTTTTGTATCCCCAGGTGAGTGATGAATGTCGGTAGGCTGAGGAAACTGTCGGTAGGCTGAGAAAACTGTCGGTAGGCTGAGGAAACTGTCGGTAGGCTGAGGAAACTGTCGGTAGGCTGAGGAAACTGTCGGTAGGCTGAGGAAACTGTCGGTAGGCTGAGGAAACTGTCGGTAGGCTGAGGAAACTGTCGGTAGGCTGAGGAAACTGTCGGTAGGCTGAGGAAACTGTCGGTAGGCTGAGGAAACTGTCGCTAGGCTGAGGAAACTGTCGGTAGGCTGAGGAAACTGTCGGTAGGCTGAGGAAACTGTCGGTAGGCTGAGGAAACTGTCGGTAGACTGGCAGGAGTTCTGTCTGCGGAGAAGAAGTATCCTGACTTAGTCCTCCACCGCATCTTGGTCGGTAAACTCTTGTTAACTTCTGCAACAAAACTGTCATTGTCATGTCTCCAAGTGGCCAGGAGAGGAAGAGGTTAATCTTTGCTTTGACCAGCTGTGCCCAAGAGGATCTTCTTACCGCGGAAATGTGTGTTAGTTTAAATCTAATCAGCTCGCCACAGTGTGGGGTCTTTACCTCTTTTTATGGGAATTTTCTTAGGGAGTAAAGCTGTCGATTAGTAGGAACATCGATACTAATGAAATGCCTCGTAAGAAGTCATAAATGCCTCAAAGAAGTCATAAATATTGTATGTGCCAGTCTCAGTGCGCTCAGCTCTCTTATGAGAGAAAATGCCACGATCTTCGATACCCTTATTTCCACGTGAGAGGTACACAGCGCTATATAAGAGAGGAAGTTAAATATAATAACCCTAAAAGCTTTTCAGAGGCAGGCAGAAAGAGAGAGGGGAACGGACAGGCAGAAGCAGAGAGAGGGGAACAGACAGGCAGAACCAGAGACAGGAACAGACAGGCAGAAACGTTGCAGGAGTACGGATGCAGAGGGGAAAATGCCCAAGACTGAACAACAATTCGTCATCAAGCCCACACATACTACACCCCCCCCCCCCCCCCCCCCCCCAACTACACACAAACTACCACACTCCCCAGTACCACCTCCAAAACTGGACAAACCCTTGCCAGAACAACACACCCTGGGGTCAGGGTGGAGCGGAGGGAGAACTACCAAAACCCACCATTAGTGACTCGCAATATGGAAAATCATTCATATTTGCAAATATGCAAGGCCTAAAGTCAAGATCGAGAAATAAAGTCAGGTTCACAAATAGCTTTCTAGTAGAGTCGAATTCAATATTTGGGGCATTCACGGAAACTCATACGAAATAATACATGGATTGTGAAATCTAGATTAGAAATTATAATTTATGTATGTGATAAGAAATTAGATGAAATGAAGGAGTAGGTCTGAATGTTAAAGATTAACTGGTATGCACAGAGCTACTAAACTCCAGCAATGAGGTGGTATAGGTTATCTTGAGGTTATCTTCAGATGATTTCGGGGCTTTTTAGTGTCCCCGCGGCCCGGTCCTCGACCAGGCCTCCACCCCCAGGAAGCAGCCCGTGACAGCTTGACTAGCACCCAGGTACCTATTTTACTGCTAGGTAACAGGGGCATAGGGTGAAAGAAACTCTGCCCAATGTTTCTCGCCGGCGCCTGGGATGGAACCCTGGGGCCAGATTCACGAAAGCACTTACGCAACCACTTACGAACGTGAACATCTTTCCTCAATCTTTGACGGCTTTGGTTACATTTATTAAACAGTTTACAAGCATGAAAACTTCCCATTCGACTGTTGTTATTGTTATAAACAGCCTCCTGGTGCTTCGGAGCTCATTAACTGCTTAATAATTGGAAACAAAGCCGCCAAAGCTTATGAAAAGATGTACAGGTTCGTAAGTGTTTGCGTAAGTGCTTTCGTGAATCTGGCCCCAGGACCACAGGATCACAAGTCCAGCGTGCTATACTTGGAATCAAGGTAAAAAAAATAATCCTAATTATTATTCTAATACATAAACCGCCAGATACAACGGTTAAGGCATTCATAGATACACAAAATAGAGAACATCCTTGATAACCTAGCAAACCCAGCTCCAGATATTATCTTCCTTGGAGACTTTAATCTGCCCAGTTTAAAATTGAGAATAGTCAACAATAATATCATAGCAGGGAACAATCCGGAAATAATCACTATTAGTTGAGATTGTGACAAATAGCAAAGTAACAAACAAACTAATTTAACAACTAAACTAACATTAATAACGTTAGTAGGCTCAAGAGAACTAACAAGCGAGAAGGGTTATTCAATCAATTCAATTTCAACAAATAGAGGATCGACTGGGAAAAAATAAATATAGACCTTGCAACCATTCAGTGGGAGACGGTCTTAAGCGACAAAACTCCCACACAGGGAATAGCTCAACTGACAGCTGAAGCTTACAAGGTCAGCTTGAAGCACACAAGGTCTGCTTGAAGCACACAAGGTCTGCTTGAAGCACACAAGGTCTGCTTGAAGCACACAAGGTCTGCTTGAAGCACACAAGGTCTGCTTGAAGCACACAAGGTCTGCTTGAAGCACACAAGGTCTGCTTGAAGCACACAAGGTCTGCTTGAAGCACACAAGGTCTGCTTGAAGCACACAAGGTCTGCTTGAAGCACGTGCCTGTGAGGAGGGGCAGAAAGAGGACCACTCTAGAAAGAGAACGCAGACGACTGTACAGGAGAAGGAAAAAAGTTACGGAAATGCTTAAGCAGACACGACTATCTTAAGCAAGGAAAATAAATATAAACAGGGAGATCAAAGAAATAGAGCAAACGTTGAAACGATCATACGAGTCTGAGGAAATAGAATTGGAACAGAAAGCTATACAAGAGATAAAGAAAAATACAAAATATTTTTCCTCAAATGGAAAATAAAAATAAAAAACCTCGACCAGTATTGGACCGTTAATTACAAATGAAGGTACGTACACAGAGGACAACAAAGAAATTAGGGAATTTCTAAGAAGCCAGTATAAGGCTATGTTTAGCACACCAATAAACAACATGAAAGTTGATGACCCAGACAGCTTCTTTATGAATGACATTCAAGCTGCAGATAATATAACGGATATTAATATGAACTCAGAAGACTTTGAAAAAGAAATTGACAACATGCCTATGCACTCAGCTCCTGGGCCTGACTCATGGAAATCAATATTCATAAAGAAATGTAAAGTACCAGTAGCGCGGTCACTCAGTGTAATATAGAGAAAGAGCCTGGATACAGGGGAGATACCAGCAGCACATAAATTAGCATATATAGCTCCTCTGCACAAGGGGGTAGTAAAGCTTTAGGAAAAAAAAAATAGACCAGTTGCACTAACATCACACACAATAAAAGTTTTTGAAAGAGTGATTAGGAATCAAATTTCTAGTTTTATTGAAAATAAGGAGTTACACAACCCAGGACAACATGGATGTAGAGCGGGAAGATTCTGTCTGTCACAGTTACTCAACCACTATGACAAAATCACAGAAGCCTTAAAAGAAAAGCAAAATGCAGATGTTGTATACACAGACTTTGCAAAGACATTCGATAAGTGTGACCATGGGAGTGATAGTCCATAAAATTAGATCAATAGGAGTAACGGTAAAGTGGGACGTTGGATTTTCAACGTTGTTAATCAGAATGCAGAGAGTGACGGTGGATCATGTAAGATCAAGCCCAAGTGCAGTGAAAAGCTCTGTACCCCAAGGCACAGTCCTTGCACAACTGCTATTTTTCATTCTTGTCTCAGATATAGACAAAAATACTAGTCACAGCTTCGTGTCATCTTTTGCAGATGATATTTAAATCAGCATGCAAATTTCCTTTGTAGAAGACACTTAAAAACTGCAGGCAGATATTAACCAAGTCTTCGATTTGGCAATTGAAAATAACATGATGTTTAACGGTGACAAGTTCCAGGTACTGAGGTATGGTGGAAACGAGGAACTTACACGAAACACAAGGTACAGGACACTGACCTACTCATAGAAGGAAAGCAACATGTAAAAGATCTGGGAATTATGATGTCTGACGACCTGACGTTTAGTGAACATAACCGAGCCAATATAGTCTCGGCCAGGAACATGATAGGATGGATTATGAGAACGTTCACATCCAGAGGCCCCACAGTAATGGTAATACTATTATTATCACTGGTGCTGTCCAGTGGAGAGATCTCTGAATTAGAGGAATACAGAGAACATATACGGCACACACAGACACGATAAAGCATCTAAATTATTGGGACCGTCTTAAAGCTCTCAAAATGTACTCTCTGGAAAGGAGACGAGAAAGGTATCAACTAATATAGACATGGAAGATATTGGAGGGCCAGGTCCCAAATTTGCACAGTAGAATAACAACATACTGGAGCGAAAGTTACGGAAGGAAATACAGAATAGAACCAGTGAAGAGTAGAGGTGCCATAGACACAATCAGAGAACACTGAACATCAGAGGTCCACAGCTGTTCAACACCCTCCCAGCAAGCATTAAAAATATTGCTGGAACAAAGGTGGATGTATTGAAGAGGCAATTAGATAAGGTCTTACTAGAAGTGCCAGACCAACCAGGCTGTAGTTGATATGTGGGGCCTGCGGGCCATTCCAAGCAGTAGAAGAACTCTGGAAACCCTCTCCATGTATGCTCCAGGTATACCTCTCCCTTTGGGAGGGATCACGCCCTCCCGAATGATAACATAATTGACAGAGAGGGGGGTAGTTGGCCTGTTAATTGGTGTTGGGAGGTGGCCACACAGCGCGCTTGCCGCCAGGGGCCGGGGCCCTGGCGGGGAACTACAAGCCTTGTTGGATGGCGTTGTGACGAGCCTGGGGCCGCTCCTTCGTTAGCGCCAGGCTATTAGAGAGCCATTTGGCGGCTGTGGCAGCGGCAACGTCTTGTCCGGCGGTCAGAGAACAGGGTAGCCGTGCCCCCTCCCCCATGGTTAGGGTGTTTGGTTAGGTTCGATTGGGGTTAGTTTAGGTGGTCCGGTTGAATGCAATTCTGACCAGAAATAAATGAACCGCGTCTAAAGCTTTGAATATGATGTGGACAAGAAAATATACATTTTCACACATGATACATTTCAATATTAAGCTGTGTTTCGGTGAGGGCGATTGGTTGCATGGTTATCTTATGAGATTCCAAAATGGTAAGTTAAGGGTAGGTTAGAAGGGCAGGAAATTCTGAAGTTTCAAAATGTTACGAAAACGTTAATTGAAAGTTTCTTCTTCTAACCTTTCCCAGTAAGCCAGAGGACTCAAACAGAAAACGGGACAGTACATCACTTTCGTGAGCCGATTTCATTTCATATTACGTCCATTTTTGGCCATAGCGCGCATACGAGCGAAAAGCGACGTTATTTTTAAGAGGACGGGTTGGGATATGTGGGCCTGCGGGCCACTCCAAGCAACAGCCTGTTGGACCAAGCTATCCCCAGTCGAGCCTGGCCTCAGGTCGGGCTCGAGGAGTAGAACAACTCGCAAAACCCTCTCCAGCTATAACCAAGGTTGCAAGCCCGAGACAACCAGGAGGCCGAGTCGGTGCCGGGGAGACTGTCAAGGCCGTCAAAGCCGTCAAGGAGTCGCCTGCTGCAGCCCGGAGAGGACTTGCACGTTAATAAGGTTAGAGATGAAAGGAAGTATCCAGCGTGCAGCAAATGTCAGGCCAATTAGTTGAGCCCAGGGGTCCAGGGTCGGGGTTGGCTGCACATTTACTCGGCTGCACCGGGGGAGCCGGTCGGCCGAGCGGACAGCACGGTGCACTTGTGATCCTGTGGTCCTGGGTTCGATCCCAGGCGCCGGCGAGAAACAATGGGCAGGGTTTCTTTCACCCTATGCCCCTGTTACCTAGCAGTAAAATAGGTACCTGGGTGTTAGTCAGCTGTCACGGGCTGCTTCCTGGGGGTGGAGGCCTGGTCGAGGACCGGGCCGCGGGGACACTAAACAAAAAAAAAAAATGCCCCGAAATCATCTCAAGATAACCTCAAGATAACCAACTAAGGAACGAGGCGAGATGGTTGAATCATTACGAATATTATCAAGATCCTCAGGGTCAGTAGTGAGCGATGTTAAGGCGTTATCTTACCTTACCGTGGAGTTTTTCCGGGGCTTAGCGTCCCCGCGGCCCGGTCGTCGACCAGGCCTCCTGGTTGCTGGGCTGGTCAACCAGGCAGTTTGACGCGGCTGCTCGCAGCCTGACGTATGCCTGAATCACGTAGCGTAGGTAGACAGGAAACACGATTCTCAAGCACGTATACGAGAGGGAGGAACACCTGTGGCATAAGAGAGGGAGAGAGGAAGAGGCACGTGTGCATGAGAGAGGGCACGGCCCCAGGGCACAACAGTCAGATAGATCACAGCATCACTTCAAGCGTTCAGTATCAGGTGAAAGGTCAGCTCTCAACGTTGCTCATTTCCATTGTCCAGACGACCTTTTGTAGATAAGGTTGATAAGGTCGAGAGAGCACTGAAGCCTCAGGCGTAGGTAACTACTCACCTAATTGTGCTTGCGAGGGGTTGAGCTTTGGCTCTTTGGTCCCGCCTCTCAACTGTCAATCAACTGGTGTACAGGTTCCTGAGCCTACTGGGCTCTTATCATATCTACACTTGAAACTGTGTATGGAGTCAGCCTCCACTACATCACTGCCAAAGTAACTGTATAGTAACTGTTACACTTATCATGTGAACATCACACTTCTGTTCTGAAGCTTTTCCGTCATGTTATGGCGGGCATTAAAATGTCAATTGTAATCATGTTATGAGAATTTGGAAGCTTAATACGTTATTTTTCATTTGTTTTTCGTGAATTGGTTGAATATGGTTGAGGAGGTTGGGTGTGAAATGTCAAAGTTGACTTTGTGGGTGGAGGACTTGTTGCCTCTCGCTAGCAACCCGTCCTAAGGTTCCCCAATGTCAAGAAAACGGACAATTTAAAGTGGTCTCTGCTATCTTACCAGAGGACCCAAAACAGAAAACGGGACAGTACGTCACTTTCGCCAGCCGCTTCCATTTTCTAGTACGACCATTTTGGGCCTTATGTAACGCATACGAGCGAAAAGCGACGTTCTTTGTAGGAGGACAGGTTGTGGGAGGACAGGTTGTGGGAGGACAGGTTGTGGGAGGACAGGTTGTGGGAGGACAGGTTGTGGGAGGCCAGGTTGTGGGAGGACAGGTTGCGGGAGGACAGGTTGCGGGAGGACAGGTTGCGGGAGGACAGGTTGCGGGAGGACAGGTTGCGGGAGGACAGGTTGCGGGAGGCCAGGTTGTGGGAGGCCAGGTTGTGGGAGGACAGGTTGCGGGAGGACAGGTTGCGGGAGGACAGGTTGTGGGAGGACAGGTTGTGGGAGGCCAGGTTGTGGGAGGCCAGGTTGTGGGAGGCCAGGTTGTGGGAGGCCAGGTTGTGGGAGGCCAGGTTGTGGGAGGCCAGGTTGTGGGAGGCCAGGCTGTGGGAGGCCAGGCTGTGGGAGGCCAGGCTGTGGGAGGCCAGGCTGTGGGAGGCCAGGCTGTGGGAGGGCCAGGCTGTGGGAGGGCCAGGCTGTGGGAGGCCAGGCTGTGGGAGGACAGGTTGTAGGAGGACAGGTTGTATATACGAGCGAGGTCACTCCTAAGTCAAACACGGTTCAATACACGGGTTCATTGCCCAACATTCAGGCGGGACCCAAGAGCCAGAGCTCAACCCCCACAAGCACAAATAGGCGAATACAGAGCGCTTCCCGGCTCTTACCAATAATTAATAATAGCTCTCAGCAATTCTTCACTTTCAGCTGACTTCCCCTACCGTGTGGGATATCATTGAACTGGGCCGCACGAGCCCAATGTTTCCCGATTATTCGCGTTTTGTCAAAAGTTCGTCCCACATGCAAATTAATATATTCCTGTCAAACTTTCAATTCGATTATTATGTATCAGACGGCCAACCGGGAACTGTTCTTTGGCAGCTTCAGGCTGTCACTTGATTCAGTTTGCCGTCTTCCTCTGGGTGGGCCATACATCTTCTTGTTCTACGGGCTCACCATAGCCTGTGCTACTTGGAACTTTTGTTCTGAGTAGCTGAATCTAAAACATCATCATCATCATCTTGTTTCTGGGGCCCCGGTGGGCTCCTGTGGAACTCCGTGGACCCCTAAGGACCCCTAAGGACCCCTGTGGGCTCCTGTGGACCCCTAAGGACCCCTATGGGCTCCTGTGGACCCCTAAGGACCCCTGTGGGCTCCTGTGGACCCCTGTGGGCTCCTGTGGACCCCTAAGGACCCCTGTGGGCTCCTGTGGACCCCTAAGGACCCCTGTGGGCTCCTGTGGACCCCTAAGGACCCCTGTGGGCTCCTGTGGACCCCTAAGGACCCCTGTGGGCTCCTGTGGACCCCTAAGGACCCCTGTGGGCTCCTGTGGACCCCTAAGGACCCCTGTGGGCTCCTGTGGACCCCTAAGGACCCCTGTGGGCTCCTGTGGACCCCTAAGGACCTCTGTGGCCTCTTTCTACTAATAACTATCTGTTGTTCACGAAGCCCAATTGTGGAAAACTACCGGGAAGAGAAGAGAACTACGGAATAGCCCTGCCTGAGGTCAGGCTCGACAGCCTGAGGTCAGGCTCGACAGCCTGAGGTCAGGCTCGACAGCCTGAGGTCAGGCTCGACAGCCTGAGGTCAGGCTCGACAGCCTGAGGTCAGGCTCGACAGCCTGAGGTCAGGCTCGACAGCCTGAGGTCAGGCTCGACAGCCTGAGGTCAGGCTCGACAGCCTGAGGTCAGGCTCGACAGCCTGAGGTCAGGCTCGACAGCCTGAGGTCAGGCTCGACAGCCTGAGGTCAGGCTCGACAGCCTGAGGTCAGGCTCGACAGCCTGAGGTCAGGCTCGACAGCCTGAGGTCAGGCTCGACAGCCTGAGGTCAGGCTCGACAGCCTGAGGTCAGGCTCGACAGCCTGAGGTCAGGCTCGACAGCCTGAGGTCAGGCTCGACAGCCTGAGGTCAGGCTCGACAGCCTGAGGTCAGGCTCGACAGCCTGAGGTCAGGCTCGACAGCCTGAGGTCAGGCTCGACAGCCTGAGGTCAGGCTCGACAGCCTGAGGTCAGGCTCGACAGCCTGAGGTCAGGCTCGACAGCCTGAGGTCAGGCTCGACAGCCTGAGGTCAGGCTCGACAGCCTGAGGTCAGGCTCGACAGCCTGAGGTCAGGCTCGACAGCCTGAGGTCAGGCTCGACAGCTCTGAGGTCAGGCTCGACAGCTCTGAGGTCAGGCTCGACAGCTCTGAGGTCAGGCTCGACAGCTCTGAGGTCAGGCTCGACAGCTCTGAGGTCAGGCTCGACAGCCTGAGGTCAGGCTCGACAGCCTGAGGTCAGGCTCGACAGCCTGAGGTCAGGCTCGACAGCCTGAGGTCAGGCTCGACAGCCTGAGGTCAGGCTCGAAAGCCTGAGGTCAGGCTGGACAGCCTGAGGTCAGGCTGGACAGCCTGAGGTCAGGCTGGACAGCCTGAGGTCAGGCTCGACAGCCTGAGGTCAGGCTCGACAGCCTGAGGTCAGGCTCGACAGCCTGAGGTCAGGCTCGACAGCTCTGAGGTCAGGCTCGACAGCCTGAGGTCAGAGGGCGTGCAGTATACTTCACACCCCCTCCCCTCCCCCCCTCGAACAACCAACTCTCTCTAACAGAGTATCCCTCGTTAAGTTTCTCTATCTCAATCCTCCAGCGTCGCACCTAATCCTAAGAGTGATATTCCATTCGTCATAGAGCATTCCGGAGACAACGTGAAGGAATCCTGGTCATTCATGTAATGTTTGCACAAAATGTTGGTAAGAATCTTTCTTAATCGAATATAGTATCCAACTTGTCCCATTAAAATATCTGGATTACATCAATTTGGAGATTGGTGGTTTCCTCTGTAATTTCTTAACTCATGAAAATAGTGTGTTTGTATATAACGGGTTTGAGAATAAGGAAGAGAACTGGAGCAAGTACAGTTACCCTGGGGGTGGGGGGTGGGGGGGGAGACTTTTCTCGGGGGTGGGGGGTGGGGGGGGAGCTTTTCTCGGTGGATATATCAGATTTTACTAATTTTGTTATCGTTCTATGAGTTCTGTCGGTTATCTTGAGGTTATCTTGAGATGATTTCGGGGCTTTTTAGTGTCCCCGCGGCCCGGTCCTCGACCAGGCCTCCACCCCCAGGAAGCAGTCCGTGACAGCTGACTAACACCCAGGTACCTATTTTACTGCTAGGTAACAGGGGCATAGGGTGAAAGAAACTCTGCCCATTGTTTCTCGCCGGCGCCTGGGATCGAACCCAGGACCACAGGATCACAAGTCCAGCGTGCTGTCCGCTCAGCTCCCTACTATTAAAGACTATTAAAGTAAGGCTATTAAAGTTCCTTTTTTCTAATTATTTCTTTCGCTTGCAACTTGTGTGCTATTACACCATGGTCACTTTTTTAAAGCTTTTATAGACTCTGTTTTGTTAAGTGAGCGGTTGGCTTGTCTTCCATGGCACCCTATGGGCCTCGTAGCCTGGTGGATAGCGCGCAGGACTCGTAATTCTGTGGCGCGGGTTCGATTCCCGCACGAGGCAGAAATAAATGGGCTAAGTTTCTTTCACCCTGAATGCCCCTGTTACCTACCAGTAAAATAGGTACCTGGGTGTTAGTCAGCTGTCACGAACTGCTTCCTGGGGGTGGAGGTCTGGTCGAGGACCGGGCCGCGGGGACACTAAAGCCCCGAAATCATCTCAAGATAACCTCAAGATAACCCAATACCCTGTAATAGTTGGTATTGGCAGCTGCACGAGGCTGGAGTTATAAACACATGTTGGCCTGGATTATGGAGATGTGACTCTTTGTGTATTGGCTTCTTATAGCTCTCTCGGTGTGTGGTGGTGGTGGTGTGCTGTCACTCTGGTAGTGAATATTAGCAGCATGTTCACTGTCCCGTGTGACAGTGAATATCAGCAGCATGCTCACTGTCCCGTGTGACAGTGAATATCAGCAGCATGCTCACTGTCCCGTGTTATGCTGCTGATATAGTAATACTCCCACCAACCAAACAGCCTATGGAAAACTTGATGGAAAGATAGAATGGATGGTTGATAGTGCAGAATTCAACCTAACGCTCAATCCATCACAATGTGCTGTGGTTGCTTTAAACTCCGAGGACTCGTCTTAGTGAGATCCCAGACTGAAATTACGAGGCCGAGAGATTCCGGCAAGTGTAAAGCATCTTAGGACCCACTTGCCAATCATTCTGACGCTATTTAAGAGCTAAGATTCTGAACCAATGTTAATCGTCATTCCTGATCGGGAGTAGTTACCTCGGAGTGTCCAAGCTTGTGTGGACGTGAACTACGGGACTTGACAAGAAAACCTTTGGTAAGCTTAATTGTGAAGGAAGGAAATGTGGGTGACTTATCCTTATCTTGAGGTTACCTTGAGGTGCTTCCGGGGCCCAAGTGTCACCGCGGCCCGGTCGTCGACCAGGCCTCCTGGTTGCTGGACTGATCAACCAGGCTGTTAGACGCGGCTGCTCGCAGCCTGACTGTATGAGTCACAGCCTGGTTGATCAGGTATCCTGGCAGTACATTCTAGCGCTCGTTGTCTGATATCCTCACTTATACTTAAAGTGTAGAGATCCGCCAGTCTCAGGAGACTATGGAGTTGTGTTCTGGTTGTCGAGGCTGGAGTGGCCTCTCCAGGGCACAAAGCCTGGGTAGGTTGATATGGAGGAAAAGCTGTTACCCATGCAGCAGGTCCCCCCCCCCCCTCCACGTTGCTTAAAAGATACTTAAAGAAATGCCTCACAAAAGAATGAAATTGAACAAAATGAAAATGAATGAAATGAACAAAAAGAATTGTTTTTGTGTGTTTTTCCCAATACAAGTTCCACAGCTGTGAATGTAAACTGTTAAGTTTACATTCTGTGGCTGTAAACACCTGTTTACTCCAACCACAATTGTAATGATTTGTGTAAATTACTGACAAATATTGTTTCTAAATCTTAATCTAATTATTGAGTGTTAAGCTGTTATCGTGTCTTTGAAGGAAATAATGTTCTGTAATATTTTGTAAATTCGGTTATATATCTCTAAACATTTATAAATAAAGTTGTTGAATTTGGAAGGGATATGAGGAGTGGATATGAGTGAAGGAATGGTGCCCAACCACTTGGATGATCGGGTATCGAGTACAGACCTGCAAGTAGTAAGGCTGTTACTGTACCAACCAATCCAAGTGGATGATCACGGAGGCTGTATAGTTAACGAACCTGTGTGAAGACGCTAATACATAGACCATTAATACATTACCATGTATGGTAATACATTACCATACATGGTAATACATTGCCATGTATGGTAATGCATTACCATACATTACCATCTGGAAGTCATTATATACCCATAACCAGTCCTAAGCTCATTGTTAAACCTATGGAAAGTTTAGGTTAATTGGGGATCAGGGAGCACTACAACCTCCCTAGGATACATTATCCAGAGGCCCGGTCGTTATCCCGGCAGAGAGAGGCCGCCATTTGTAAATATGAGCCGCTCCACTGGCTGACTCGGGGAATGTGTTAGTGTTAATTGTCACGGCGCTGACAGTGGCGCTGTTCATTAGGGGGCAGGATTTGTGCCTCTGAGGGCCCGGCATTATGAGCTGCTCTCATCAGCCTTCAGAGCAAGACGACACAAGGAGGTAATAACAATAGAGCAGGATGACGCAAGGAGGTGGCAACAACAGAGCGAGACAACACAAGGAGGCAATAACAATAGAGCAGGATGACGCAAGGAGGTGGCAACAACAGAGCGAGACAACACAAGGAGGCAATAACAATAGAGCAGGATGACAGAAGGAAGTGGCAACAACAGAGCGAGACAACACAAGGAGGCAATAACAATAGAGCAGGATGACAGAAGGAAGTGGCAACAACAGAGCGAGACAACACAAGGAGGCAATAACAATAGAGCAGGATGACAGAAGGAGGTGGCAACAACAGAGCGAGACAACACAAGGAGGCAATAACAATAGAGCAGGATGACAGAAGGAGGTGGCAACAACAGAGCGAGACAACACAAGGAGGCAATAACAATAGAGCAGGATGACGCAAGGAGGTGGCAACAACAGAGCGAGACAACACAAGGAGGCAATAACAATAGAGCAGGATGACGCAAGGAGGTGGCAACAACAGAGCGAGACAACACAAGGAGGCAATAACAATAGAGCAGGATGACACAAGGTGGCAACAACAACAGAGCGAGACGACACAAGGAGACAAGAACAGTAGAGCAGGATGACACATCCTGCACCTCTCTTGGGGTCTGCCACACAGCTAGTCCCACCAGGCATCACATATGTTTACTACACATAAGACTCGCTATCTTAGGCGGGTTGCTTGGGTTCGTATGTTCCTAGTATGGTTAGTTTTTCTTTTTTACTTAGTGGCAAATAAAGAGAACGAGTTGGGTGGTTGGTGCTTCAGCAGACAATTATTACCCCTGTTTATTATCTGACGTGCTGGGGGAGGGTGTGCCTGTGGGGAGGGGGGAGAAAGATAGGTGTCTGCTGGGGGGGGGGGTGTGTTGCCTCCTTGTATCATCCTGCTCTACTGTTGTTGCCTCCTTGAACCATCCTGCTCTATTGTTGTTGCCTCCTTGAACCATCCTGCTCTATTGTTGTTGCCTCCTTGAACCATCTTGCTCTATTGTTGTTGCCTCCTTGAACCATCCTGCTCTATTGTTGTTGCCTCCTTGAACCATCCTGCTCTATTGTTGTTGCCTCCTTGAACCATCTTGCTCTATTGTTGTTGCCTCCTTGAACCATCCTGCTCTATTGTTGTTGCCTCCGTGAACCATCCTGCTCTATTGTTGTTGCCTCCTTGAACTATCCTGCTCTATTGTTGTTGCCTCCTTGAACTATCCTGCTCTATTGTTGTTGCCTCCTTGAACTATCCTGCTCTATTGTTGTTGCCTCCTTGAACCATCCTGCTCTATTGTTGTTGCCTCCGTGAACCATCCTGCTCTATTGTTATTGCCTCCTTGAACCATCCTGCTCTATTGTTATTGCCTCCTTGAACCATCCTGCTCTATTGTTATTGCCTCCTTGAACTATCCTGCTCTATTGTTATTGCCTCCTTGAACCATCCTGCTCTATTGTTGTTGCCTCCTTGAACCATCCTGCTCTATTGTTATTGCCTCCTTGAACCATCCTGCTCTATTGTTGTTGCCTCCTTGAACCATCCTGCTCTATTGTTGTTGCCTCCTTGAACCATCCTGCTCTATTGTTGTTGCCTCCTTGAACCATCCTGCTCTATTGTTGTTGCCTCCTTGAACCATCCTGCTCTATTGTTGTTGCCTCCTTGAACCATCCTGCTCTATTGTTGTTGCCTCCTTGAACCATCCTGCTCTATTGTTGTTGCCTCCTTGAACCATCCTGCTCTATTGTTGTTGCCTCCTTGAACCATCCTGCTCTATTGTTGTTGCCTCCTTGAACCATCCTGCTCTATTGTTGTTGCCTCCTTGAACCATCCTGCTCTATTGTTGTTGCCTCTAGTGTTGTGATTTCTCTCGTCTCGTTATCTTGATTTTGTCATATATGTTAATTGTGCATTTTTGTATTTTCCTTTTATCAGAGGATGTTGTTGGGTGGTACTCAGCATCCAGCTTAGTTCCTAAGCTTTAGCTTAGGAACTAAGCTGGATGAACTAAAACTTAGGAACTAAACTTAGGAACTAAACTTAGGAACTAAACTTAGTTCCTAAGTGTGGAGCCCGCTGGAATACCAGCTTTAGCTTAGGAACTAAGAATTGAATTAACTAAGAACTAAGTTAAAGGAACTAAGTTTAACTAACTTTAACTAAGTTAAAGGAAAGAGTTACCCACGAGTGTAAAGTGTCTTTTGTGTTCCCTTAAATGCGTCCGGTCCCTGTCTTGTTCCCTGGAATTCCCATGTTCTTAGTATCTTGTTCACTGGAATTCCCATGTTCTTAGTATCTTGTTCCCTGGAATTCCCATGTTCTTAGTATCTTGTTCACTGGAATTCCCATGTTCTTAGTATCTTGTTCCCTGGAATATCCTTGTTGGGCCCTCCCACCACACATAGTTGGGTTGATAAAACTGAGCCTGTGTTTTTGTTTGTGCACCGGAATATATGATTTTTATACGTTGGTAGATTAACAATTGCTTCTTGTATTTGGGCTGTATGTGTGTGGGTGTGTAATTACCTAAGTGTAGTTACAAGATGAGAGCTACGCTCGTGGTGTCCCGTCTTCCCAGCACTCTTTGCCATCTAACGCTTTGTACTCACCTATTTGTGCTTGCTGGGGTTGAGCTTTGGCTCTTTGGTCCCGGTGTGTGTGTGTGTACTCACCTAATTGTGCTTGCGGGGGTTGAGCTCTGGCTCGTGTGTGTGTGTGTGTGTGTGTGTGTGTGTGTGTGTGTGTGTGTGTGTGTCTGTCTCAGTAGGAATGTACTTGTTGAGTCTGGTTGATGGTATACACGTTTCCATGTTTTGGGGCCGATGCTCATGTTTTTCTACTGGAATAATCGTGTTCCCGACATGTAGTTGACACGTTTGGTCACAGGGATGCACCTGTTCTTTATGCACGGCTTCAAAATACACATGTTCATGGCGTACTGTAACTCCCGCTGGAATACCATTCCTTTCGTGTTGCTGCAAAGTTATTGGCATTCCATGGACGTTTCAGCTGGAATACGTTCACTTCTCGTACGTACCTGCTACAGTGATGATCCCTGGCAGTGTGGAGGCTAGTGTGGTGGTCCCTGGCAGTGTGGAGGCTAGTGTGGTGGTCCCTGGCAGTGTGGAGGCTAGTGTGGTGGTCCCTGGCAGTGTGGAGCCTAGTGTGGTGGTCCCTGGCAGTGTGGAGGCTAGTGTGGTGGTCCCTGGCAGTGTGGAGGCTAGTGTGGTGGTCCCTGGCAGTGTGGAGGCTAGTGTGGTGGTCTCTGGCAGTGTGGAGCCTAGTGTGGTGGTCCCTGGCAGTGTGGAGGCTAGTGTGGTGGTCCCTGGCAGTGTGGAGTCTAGTGTGGTGGTCCCTGGCAGTGTGGAGGCTAGTGTGGTGGTCCCTGGCAGTGTGGAGGCTAGTGTGATGGTCCCTGGCAGTGTGGAGCCTAGTGTGGTGGTCCCTGGCAGTGTGGAGGCTAGTGTGGTGGTCCCTGGCAGTGTGGAGCCTAGTGTGGTGGTCCCTGGCAGTGTGGAGCCTAGTGTGGTGGTCCCTGGCAGTGTGGAGGCTAGTGTGGTGGTCCCTGGCAGTGTGGAGGCTAGTGTGATGGACGCTGGTGACTGTATACACCGTCAAGAGTGGCAACAATTTCGACTCTACACTTTCAGCTTGGGCTCTAAATTTACATACAAATTGCCACTGACTACACCGTATAGCGATTTATGTACAGGGAGGGAAGGTAGAGAGAGTGGGGAACCAAGAGGAAGGAAAAGGGAGAGAGAAAGAGAGAGAGATATAGAAAGAGAGGGATGAAGTTTGACTCGTCAGTGACCATGAAGAGGCACGTGCTAGACCTAGCAAGCAGGACCAGCCGGGCTGTGGTGGGTATGTGGGCCTGCTGCGGCCGGTCCAAGCAACAGCCTGGTGGACCAAACTCTCACAAGTCAAGCCTGGCCTCGGGCCGGGCTGAGGTGGGTATGTAGGCCTGCTGCGGGCTGCTCCAAGCAACAGCCTGGTGGACCAAACTCTCACAAGTCAAGCCTGGCCTCGGGCCGGGCTTGGGGAGTAGGACTCCCAGAACCCCATCAACCAGGTATATGTGGGCCTGCGGGCCGCTCCAAGCAACAGCCTGGTGGACCAAACTCTCACAAGTCAAGCCTGGCCTCGGGCCGGGCTTGGGGAGTAGAAGAACTCCCAGAACCCCATCAACCAGGTATATGTGGGCCTGCGGGCCGCTCCAAGCAACAGCCTGGTGGACCAAACTCTCACAAGTCAAGCCTGGCCTCGGGCCGGACTTAGGGAGTAGAACAACTCCCAGAACCCCATCAACCAGGTTGATTACTGGCCAGGCTGACGAGTGATGACTCCACTGTGAGGGTTCATGTGTGGGCGGCGTCACATAGCATCTCAGATCCCCATGTGGCGTCTCCTTGGCAACCGATGGGTGGCGGCGGATCTATAGTGATGGGTGAAGCAAGGGGCTGGGGCCGCCCCTACCTCCTGTACCAAGGGGCTGGGGCCGCCCCTACCTCCTGTACCAAGGGGCTGGGGCCGCCCCTACCTCCTGTACCAGGGGGCTGGGGCCGCCCGTGCCTCCTGTACCAGGGGGCAGGCGCCGCCCCTACCTCCTGTACCAGGGGGCTGGGGCCGCCCCTACCTCCTGTACCAGGGGGCAGGCGCCGCCCCTACCTCCTGTACCAAGGGGCTGGGGCCGCCCCTACCTCCTGTACCAAGGGGCTGGGGCCGCCCCTACCTCCTGTACCAGGGGGCTGGGGCCGCCCCTACCTCCTGTACCAAGGGGCTGGGGCCGCCCCTGCCTCCTGTACCAGGGGGCAGGGGCCGCCCCTGCCTCCTGTACCAGGGGGCTGGGGCCGCCCCTGCCTCCTGTACCAGGGGGCTGGGGCCGCCCCTACCTCCTGTACCAGGGGGCAGGCGCCGCCCCTACCTCCTGTACCAGGGGGCTGGGGCCGCCCCTGCCTCCTATACCAGGGGGCTGGGGCCGCCCCTACCTCCTGTACCAGGGGGCTGGGGCCGCCCGTGCCTCCTGTACCAGGGGGCTGGGGCCGCCCGTGCCTCCTGTACCAGGGGGCTGGGGCCGCCCGTGCCTCCTGTACCAGGGGGCTGGGGCCGCCCGTGCCTCCTGTACCAGGGGGCAGGCGCCGCCCCTACCTCCTGTACCAGGGGGCTGGGGCCGCCCCTACCTCCTGTACCAGGGGGCAGGCGCCGCCCCTACCTCCTGTACCAGGGGGCTGGGGCCGCCCCTACCTCCTGTACCAAGGGGCTGGGGCCGCCCCTACCTCCTGTACCAGGGGGCTGGGGCCGCCCCTACCTCCTGTACCAAGGGGCTGGGGCCGCCCCTGCCTCCTGTACCAGGGGGCAGGGGCCGCCCCTGCCTCCTGTACCAGGGGGCAGGGGCCGCCCCTGCCTCCTGTACCAGGGGGCTGGGGCCGCCCCTGCCTCCTGTACCAGGGGGCTGGGGCCGCCCCTACCTCCTGTACCAGGGGGCAGGCGCCGCCCCTACCTCCTGTACCAGGGGGCTGGGGCCGCCCCTGCCTCCTATACCAGGGGGCTGGGGCCGCCCCTACCTCCTGTACCAGGGGGCTGGGGCCGCCCCTACCTCCTGTACCAGGGGGCTGGGGCCGCCCCTACCTCCTGTACCAGGGGGCTGGGGCCGCCCCTACCTCCTGTACCAAGGGGCTGGGGCCGCCCCTACCTCCTGTACCAGGGGGCTGGGGCCGCCCCTACCTCCTGTACCAAGGGGCTGGGGCCGCCCCTGCCTCCTGTACCAGGGGGCAGGGGCCGCCCCTGCCTCCTGTACCAGGGGGCAGGGGCCGCCCCTACCTCCTGTGCGACGGGCACCCCCTCTTCACTAGTGATGTTGTGCTCGGCTCTCCTGACTATGGAAGGTAGTCAGTAGTCATGTGAAGATAGTCACGAGTGAGGATTGTTTGTGATTTTGAGGGTTGCTGGTGGAGTAACGTTTTGTATTTAGAAAGTTGTTGAGCCGGCCGGTTGTTGCCGGTTGAAGACGATGACTGTACTGTAGAGATGACGGGCCAGGCTGGAGGTCAAAGGTGGAGAGGCTGCCAGCCTGCTGAACCTTTTTTCTGCACGAATGAAACCAGTAAAACATCTATATTATTGGGACCACACAACACTTTTCAAACTGTTATTCTTTACAGCGCAGGTGAGACACATTTACATTTACATTTACATTTAGAGACATTTACACCAGTTGATTGACAGTTGAGAGGCGGGACCAAAGAGCCAAAGCTCAACCCTCGCAAGCACAATTAGGTGAGTACATATATATTTTCCAAGTGTAACTTACTGAGGGACTGGTTCCAAATCTGTACACGGAAATAATTCCTCAAGAAACTAAGACAATGTGTAAATTAACCCAGTTGAAAAGCAGAGATGAAGTAGATACGCTGAGAGATAATTATATAAGCATTAAGGGTCCAAGACTTTTCAAATCACCCCCTCTAAACATAAGGGGCATAACTGGCCGACCTCTCACTGTGTTCAAGAGAGAACTTGATAAACATCTCCAACTTGATCAATCAGGCTGTGAAAATTAGGTCAAGACTGCAAGCATCGAATGTATCACAGACTAGTCGACCAGACCACCAACTAGTACGATAAAGACAGGAGAAATTGGTGAAATTCTGAATAAACAATATATATTTAGCTCACAAGTCAAGCCTGGCCTCGGGCCGGGCTTGGGGACTAGAACAACTCCCAGAACCCCATCAACCAGGTATCAAGCAAGCAAGGCTGGAGGGAATAACTTCCGTCTACTTAAGGTGGTGACAAATTAAACAAATCAAAGACACTCATCTCCATAGAGTCGCTATAAAACCACGAGTGATGTGCTGGTATTGCCTATTCTTCTTGCAAGGTCGGCGTTCAATCCCCCGACCGTCCAAGTGTTGGGCATCATTCCTTCCCTCCATCGTGTCCTAAATCCTTATCTTCTATTGCTCTTCCAAGTGCTTTTTGCGGCAATCACCATGGCTTTGCACTTTATCCGGATATACTAAGACAAGGAAGACAATTAATTAAGGTTCTCCAAACTTTTTCTTCCTTGGTGACGTCACCCACAGCAACACAGACCGACTCAAATCTCAGAGGAGGAGAATTCTGCTAATTTAATTTGTCAAATAAACTTATTAGCTGAGAGCTAATGGACAACCACCTCGCAGAAGCAGCCGGGGAAAAGCGACTGAATATTACAAACTTAAATCTCACAGTTCCTGCGACGACGCTGGAACCAATCGTATTGGCGTATGCCTTTTCATTGGAGACTTTCAGCGCCGTGGAGAGGAGGGGACCTGCTGCATGGGTAACAGCTTCGCCCCCGAATCAACCTACCCTGGCTTTGCGCCCTGGTGAGGCCACTCCAGACCGACAACCAGAGCGCAACTCCATAGTCTCCTGAGACTGATGGATGCCTGCTACTACTACTACTACTACTACTACTACTACTACTACTACTACATCATCATCATCATCATCATCATCATCATCATCATCATCATCATCATCATCATCATCATCATCATCATCATCATCATCATCATCATCATTATCATCATTATCATCATCATCATCATCAATGCCAGGAGAGAATAGTGAGTGTCGCTGGAGCTGCCTAAGTCACAGTCAACAAGGAGAGAGAGAAAAATATGTAAGCTTGAATGTTGTTGTTTTTAGATTTAGCGACTTGGAACGGATTGTTCATGTAGCACGGGCTATGGTGAGCCCGTAAGCAAGATTCGGTGATAACGGGTGTCTTGAGGCAAAGAAAACAAAGAAAACTCAAAACTACACCTCACTCGTGGCCACGTCTGTGGTAGAAAATAATAATAAAAAAAAAAAAAAATTGCCTGGAGGGCAATAGGGAGGTCTGTGTAGAGAAATAGAAGCTATTTAATATATATATATATATATATATATATATATATATATATATATATATATATATATATATATATATATATATATATATCCATTTTCGGTTTAGAAGGCATTATTTCTGGTAACATTGTGTGTTGCTTCAGCCCGGCCTGTATTAACCTTGGCAGATCCATCAGTCTAGATTTGATTTAATTAAATTTCCCCCGTGATATACTGCTCACACAAGCTCATTCCTGTTGGGCTGGACGGTAGAACAAAGGTCTCGTTTCATGCAGGTCGGCGTTCAATCCCCGACTGTCCACAAGCGGGTTGGTCACTATTCCCCCCCCCCCGTCCCATCCCAAATCCTGACTCCTTCCCAGGGCTATATAGACGTAATGGCTTGGGGCTTTCCCCTGATGGTTCCTCCCTGGAGACGACCACTCCGTCAGGTGTGACCTTGTGTGAGCAGGAGGAAGTCTTAGAGAATACCTGAGAACCCTCAGGTATTCAGAAATGGAAATTGAAATCAGTTTATTGAGGTAAAATACACACAAAGGGATGAGGTAGCTCAAGCTGTTCTCACCCCGTTCAGTAAAACGTGTTCATACATATATACACACACATCACAATACACACATACACACACACATCACAATACACACATACACACACACATCACAATACACTTATTACCGAATATTCTGAGAGATAAAGGTATTCAGAGGGCACGCAGCGCGTACGCCAGGGCACGCAGCGCGTACGCCAGGGCACGCAGCGCGTACGCCAGGGCACGCAGCGCGTACGCCAGGGCACGCAGCGCGTACGCCAGGGCACGCAGCGCGTACGCCAGGGCACGCAGCGCGTACGCCAGGGCACGCAGCGCGTACGCCAGGGCACGCAGCGCGTACGCCAGGGCACGCAGCGCGTACGCCAGGGCACGCAGCGCGTACGCCAGGGCACGCAGCGCGTACGCTGAGGGCGTGCATGGTGCGTGTCTAGAGGACGTTGACGAGTAATACCTGTTGAAGCAGACCTCTAGAGCAATCAGGGAGCGCCTCGTCCACACACTTGTATATCATCATCAGGACTATTTTGGTGTAGGAAAATGGTGTCCATTACCGGTGCATTGTTCTCGCTCACGAGACCTGCAGCTCTTGGTCTCCCGAGGCCGGCAACTCTCATCTCGGACTAATATTCTGCCTAGTTATCGAACAGTTTATTTAAGAAAGATTCTCTACATCTAA
This sequence comes from Procambarus clarkii, assembly GCF_020424385.1. Taxonomy (NCBI): domain Eukaryota; kingdom Metazoa; phylum Arthropoda; class Malacostraca; order Decapoda; family Cambaridae; genus Procambarus; species Procambarus clarkii. The sequence goes on from NC_059635.1 coordinate 12,418,923, forward strand.
GATAGTCTCCAGGATCGTATCGTGTATTAAAATGACAATTAGGCAGGATTTACACAGCTGTAAATAGCTCGGTGGAACTATTATATTTTATTGTTTTTGTATGTAAATTTGTCCAAGACTGGCGGTCCGGTGTGGACCCGGCGGGCGAGTTGCCGGGTAATTTGGCTTATTTAAATGTGTTTGAATTGTGATTTCCAGGACGTCTTCCCTACTCCTGTCAGGTCGCGTGATTTTGACCCACCTGACGTTAGAAGGTGGATCATTAGTACAACACACGGCCCACCACCACCACCACAACCACCACCACCACCACCACCACCACCACAAGCCCCACCACCACAAGCACCACCACCACCCCCACCACCACCACCACCACAAGCCCCACCACCACCACAAGCCCCACCACCACCACAAGCCCCACCACCACCACAAGCCCCACCACCACCACCACCCACAAGCCCCACCACCACAAGCCCCACCACCACAAGCACCACCACCACCACCACCACAAGCACCCCCACCACCACAAGCCCCACCACCACAAGCCCCACCACCACAAGCCCCACCACCACAAGCACCACCACCACCACCACAAGCACCACCACCACCATTACCACCACACGCATTACTACAACCACCACACGAACTAAGGTGGAACTGAAGACAATAATCTTGTTACTGGCAAAGACTGGGTTTTGATGTTAGGAAAATACATTTAATCGAGGATAATTTTGCTTTTTCAAATAGGACTTCCGTGAGCTTTGACAAGTATCATATTCTTGGGTTATCGATCTGCCGGCCAGGTCGAGTCTGGTACAGTGAATCTTGGTCCGTTTTCTCCACGTGACGAGTCGAATATGTGTGGTTATACAGGACACAGGCTTGAGAGTCTACACCAAGCTGCCTGAGCCTTCCAAGGTGGTGCTCATAAGTCCTTGAAGCTGTCTTGTACCAGGTAAACCAGGTAAACCAGGTACCAGACATTGTTGGCTCCTCGCATCCACTTCTCAGGTGTGGAAGATTGTAGAGCGGGAAAGTTTACAGCGATCTACCACATCGAATCGGGGAAACAGTACCGGAATCGCCTCAAAGATTCCCTAACAGTTCACCTATCTTGAGGTTAATCTTGAGATGGTTTCGGGGCTTAGCGTCCCCGCGGCCCGGTCCTCGACCAGGCCTCCTTTTTGGTAAACACCCCGCAGGAAGCAGCCCGTAGCAGCTGTCTAACTCCCAGGTACCTATTTACTGCTAGGTAATAGTGACATCAGGATGAAAGAAACATTTATGCCCATTTGTCTCCCCATCCACAGGGGATTGAACCCGGAATCTCAGGATTACGAATCCGAAGCTCTGTCCACCCAGCTATCAGGCGCCCTGACCTAGGCGTAGAGATGGGAGTAAAATCTCAGTGAATACTAAATTTACTGGAAGGTCAGGGGCCAGATTCACGAAAGCACTTACGAACCTGTACATCCTTTGTCAATCTTTGGCGGCTTTGTTTCCAATTAGTAAACAGTTAATGAGCTCCGAAGCACCAGGAGGCTGTTTATAACAATAACAACAGTTGAATGAGAAGTTTTCATGCTAGTAAACGGATTAATAATTGTAAACAAAGCCGGCAAAGATTGAGAAAAGATGTACACGTTCGTAAGTGCTTTCGTGAATCTAGCCCCAGGTCCCTAACCTGCACAATACAATCCGTCAACATACTGGGGTGAGAGATATTGTAGAAAGTGCAAAAACAGTACACAAAAATCCGAGCACATGAAGCACAGGTGAAGAACACTGTATAAACACCAGGGGCTTCCCCCTCCCCCTGCTCTTAAATCTCCTGTCAACATATATACGATATGTTTGTAGAGCAGTAGTGGAAGCTTGGAAGAGAGTGACCTGGAGGGTATGTGTGTGTACTCGTCTATTTGTGTTTGCGGGGGTTGAGCTCTGGCTCTTTGGTCCCGCCTCTCAACCGTCAATCAACAGGTGTACAGGTTCCTGAGCCTACTGGGCTCTATCATATTTACATTCAAAACTGTGTATGGAGTCAGCCTCCACCACATCACTGCCTAATGCATTCCACCTGTTAACTACTCTGACACTGAAAAAGTTCTTTCTAACGTCCCTGTGGCTTATGTCCAGCGTGCTGTCCGCTTAACCACCGGCCCCCTACACACACACACACACTGTGTGTGTTAGTCAAAGGAAACTCTCATTAATTGTGTCATTGTCTGACATTTATGAATATATTTTAATTATACCTGGAGACGGTCAGTGACCCATAAGAAAGCAAGTGGAGTAGTTGATTACAGTTGAATATAATGTAAAGTTGAGCATAATGTGTGTATATGTATCAACCCCTCGGAGATGAATTGTTGGTCGTGTTCATCTCCTTTGTTTCTCTGCTGCCATAACTGTCATAATCCTGCTGATACTGAGGGCTTTTCTATACTGTTCCAGGGTGAGAGGTGCCTGCTCCCACCAGCATGTGTCTGGGCTTGGCGCGGGCACCAGAGCAGACCTCTGCTATCACGCCGCCTCCTCACTACCTCTCCCCCCCATTCTCTCTCCCCAACCCCCTCTTATTGTCTCTCTCCCCTCTCCTATTTTCTCTCTCCCCTCTCCTATTTTCTCTCTCCCCTCTCCTATTTTCTCTCCCCTCGATCCTTTCACGCTTTCTTCCCCTCGTCCGGGTCTCCCTGGCAAGATTCCACCGTAAAGATGCCACTAAATTTATTACAGTCTAAGACGAGATGGCAGGTTCTCACACGCCAGAAAATCTTGGAGAATGGAGGAAAAACGTCTGGTGTAGCTCAAGATTTTACTGAGCGCTTCCTTCCTTGGTTGACCGGAGCTCAGGGCGTCGACAGTCATTGGTATGAGCGCTAGTGTGGTCTCTTCCCCTGTCTTAGGTGTGTGTGAGTTCACATACCGACTCAGTGTGTGTGAGAGTGTTCAGTGTGTACCTACCCGGACTCAGTGTGTACCTACACCGACTCAGTGTGTGTGTGTGAGAGAGTTCAGTGTGTACCTACCCGGACTCAGTGTGTACCTACACCGACTCAGTGTGTGTGTGTGAGAGAGTTCAGTGTGTACCTACACCGACTCAGTGTGTACCTACACCGACTCAGTGTGTGTGTGTGAGAGAGTTCAGTGTGTACCTACACCGACTCAGTGTGTACCTACACCGACTCAGTGTGTGTGTGTGAGTGTTCAGTGTGTACCTACACCGACTCAGTGTGTACCTACACTGACTCAGTGTGTGTGTGAGAGAGTTCAGTGTGTACCTACACCGACTCAGTGTGTGTGTGAGAGAGTTCAGTGTGTACCTACACCGACTCAGTGTGTGTGTGAGAGAGTTCAGTGTGTGCCTACACCGACTCAGTGTGTGTGTGAGTTCAGTGTGTACCTACCCGGACTCAGTGTGAGAGTTAAGTGCCCTGCTTTCCGACCGGTTGCCGTATCTGATATCCACACTCACTCACTCACTGATAATGTGAGTGAGAAGTGTGATGGTTCTGAGACATTGTACACCAGAGTACTTTAAGATAAGATAATGTAAGATAGCGTCTTGTAAGATACCGACTATGGAGAAATGGTCATACCCGCGTATGAACCCAAAAATGCAATTTAAAAAAAAATAATTCTAGAATGCAAAATGTAAGAAAAACACAAAAATAAGCAAATATTTACATATAATTAAAAAGTATAATTCAATTTTATATGAATGGATATTTAAGCACAGCAAAATCCCCTATTATGTAAACAATGATCTATTGATCTATTGATCAATATTGATCTATTGATCTATTGAGGGGCCTCGTAGCCTGGTGGATAGCGCGCAGGATTCGTAATTCTGTGGCGCGGGTTCGATTCCCGCACGAGGCAGAAGCAAATGGGCAAAGTTTCTTTCACCCTGAATGCCCCTGTTACCTAGCAGTAAATAGGTACCTGGGAGTTAGTCAGCTGTCACGGGCTGCTTCCTGGGGGTGGAGGCCTGGTCGAGGACCGGGCCGCGGGGACACTAAAAGCCCCGAAATCATCTCAAGATAACTCAAGATAACCATGAGAAAGGTCAGCTCTAGGACGACTATATGGCACATGGATAGGGTGTGAGGATAGGTTAAGAGGTGTATAGGGTGAAGAAACGCTCCCCCAATCCCATGGACCGTCGGGAATCGAACGCCGACCTGCAAGAGTAAGGGAGGTCCCCCGCTGTGTCGCCCAGTCAAAGCGGCTGCATTTTTTTAACAAGTTAATTTGTAAATGTTATTTTTGGTAATTAGCTTGTAAATTAGGTTCAATCATTACGTAAATATATATTATGAAACAAAGAACGTAAGCTGTGATTGTAAACTTACTGTAAACGACCTGGGGCCAGATTCACGAAAGCACTTACGCAAACACTTACGAACCTGTACATCTTTTCTCAATCTTTGGCGGCTTTGTTTACAATTATTAAACGATTAATGAGCTCCGAAGCACCAGGAGGCTGTTTATAACAATAACAACAGTTGAATGGGAAGTTTTCATGCTTGTAAACTGTTTAATAAATGTAACCAAAGCCGTCAAAGATCGTGGAAAGAAGTACACGTTCGTAAGTGCTTGCGTAACTGCTTCGTGAATCTGGCCCCTGGCTTCCAGGAGGAGGTTGGGGCCAGATTCACGAAGCAGTTACGCAAGTACTTACGAACGTGTATATCTTTCCTCAATTTTTGACGGCTTTGGTTACATTTATTAAACAGTTTACAAGCATGAAAACTTCCCAATCAACTGTTGTTATTGTTATAAACAGCCTTCTGGTGCTTCGTAGCACCTGGAGGCTTCACACGTTCGTAAATGCTTGCGTAACTGCTTCGTGAATCTGGCCCCTCGAGGACTGGGCTGCGGGGACACTACGACGAAGTGACCTCTACGGCGCCCCGCCAGAGTGGTCATAGTGCGTCATCTGCTCCATTACTGAACGTCTCGTCGGGTTTGTTTACATTTGTAAGAGTAAAAAAAACATTAAATGGCGTGATTATCATACCTCCACATCCCGGGGTCAGGCTAAGTGTTGACGTGGTGGTTTTCGGTCCTTGATGACCATAGTCGTCGTTTGATGCCATCCACTTTTCCATCCGCTTGTCCCTCTATCTACCGTCTCTGTACTCACCTATTTTTGCTTGCGGGGGTTGAGCTCTGGCTCTTTGGTCCCGCCTCTCAGCTGTCAGTCAACTGGTGTACAGGTTCCTGAGCCTATTGGGCTCTATCATATCTACATTTGAAACTGTGTATGGAGTCAGCCTCCACCACATCACTGCCTAATGCATTCCATTTACTGTGTGTGTGTGTGTGTGTGTGTGTCTTTGTCGTTCTCTCACAAAAGATATAATTGTGTAATGTGAGGGTGGTGGGCAGTGAGAGAAGCTGAGGGGTGTGGAATACTAAGACAAGAATAGTTACCCCTTTGATAAATGGGCCATTTCTCAAGACGCCTTCAGAGCTGGGGAAGAATCGTCTGTTTTATGGGAGTACGGGCAAATTATTGATGGCAGGAAAGTGGTTTATGGGAGTACGGGCAAATTATTGATGGCAGGAAAGTGGTTTATGGGAGTACGGGCAAATTATTGATGGCAGGAAAGTGGTTTATGGGAGTACGGGCAAGTTATTGATGGCAGGAAAGTGGTTTATGGGAGTACGGGCAAGTTATTGATGGCAGGAAAGTGGTTTATGGGAGTACGGGCAAGTTATTGATGGCAGGAAAGTGGTTTATGGGAGTACGGGCAAATTATTGATGGCAGGAAAGTGGTTTATGGGAGTACGGGCAAGTTATTGATGGCAGGAAAGTGTTTTATGGGAGTACGGGCAAATTATTGATGGCAGGAAAGTGTTTTATGGGAGTACGGGCAAATTATTGATGGCAGGAAAGTGTTTTTCCCCGAGATCGGTGAGTAATGGGGCATATTACTGCGAGACAATATAATTGTCTTGCGTGGAAAAAGTATGTATGTGTCTTGAGTGCATGTTTTGAAAAGTTTGTTTTTATAATATTTAGCTGTGTAGCTGCAACCTGTCCTCTTAAAAAGAACGAAGCTTTTGGCCGTTTGCCCGTATGGCCGAATTTGGACGTAATTTGAAAATGAAAAAAAATTGAAAATAAATTTGGGATTTTTTTTTTCAACAACAGTAAGTTAAGGGTCCTCTGATAGGTTAGGTGGGCAGGAAATTCTCATAAAGTTTCAAAACGTTATGAAAAACGTTAATTTAAAGTGTCCTCTTCTAACCTCTGCGCGTACGCCGGACGACTCAAACAGAAATCGGAACAGAACGTCACTTTTGTGAGTCGATTTCATTTCAAATTACGTCCAAATTTGGCCATAGTGCCGCGCATACCAGCCAAAAGTGACGTTATTTTCAAGAGGACGGGTTACACTGAAGGACGTCGTGGGGGTGTGACACCCTGGCACGCTGTGTTCCCTTTTGAATTCTGGCGACTCTGGCCAGCCTATGTTCGTCCCATACCCCAGACCCTTCCCTCTGCCAGTTTGGGTGAGGGAATCCTCCAACTTCGAACACACACACACACACTTATGGTATAGATTATTACCATTAGTGTAGCTCCTTTAGGTAAGCCAGGACTAAAGTGCACAAGTTGTGATGACGGAGCAGCAGTTCAGTCTCACCATACGTCAAACTTCGACCAATTAAAGGTAGCCTCGGCTACCATCATCTTTTGTACGGTCGTGATGGTCGAGTGGTTAAGGTCTCCTGTACCCCCAGTTGCATAGTGCTCTTGGCAGTATGGGTTCGAGTCACTTCTTGAGTCTTCTGATTGGCCTTTACCTAACAAGGAGAGTCGAGCCTGCCCCCCCAGGCTGGCTACTCGGGGAGTAGAACAACCCTAGAAACCCTCTTCAGGTATGCTCCAAGCAAGGAGCAACCGACCTTGCCTTTCGAGGACCATGCTCATTAGACCGAGGAAGCGTCAATATTACGTTGCTTTTGATATCGCTAAAGCAGCGAATTTTTGACGTTGTATTCAATAGCGTCACAAAATAGTTTGCATAAAGTGTGATGACAGGTTTTTGGGAGAAAGGAAGGTGATTGTCTCTCCCAGGATCATTAGTCATCTAGGGAGATGGCAGCATCTGGGCCTGGACCAGCTGGGGCCTGGACCATCTGGGGCCTGGACCAGCTGGGGCCTGGACCAGCTGGAGCCCTGGACCAGCTGGAGCCCTGGACCAGCTGGGGCCTGGACCAGCTGGGGCCTGGACCAGCTGGGGCCTGGACCAGCTGGAGCCCTGGACCAGCTGGAGCCTGGACCAGCTGGGGCCTGGACCAGCTGGGGCCTGGACCCGCTGGGGCCTGGACCAGCTGGGGCCTGGACCAGCTGGGGCCTGGACCAGCTGGGCCCCGGACCAGCTGGGCCCCGGACCAGCTGGGCCCCGCGGCGCGTCAACACCTCAGGGATTTACGATGCTGCCTCAGATTGGGGCGCGTGTGTTCACCTGGCCACCGTGCGCGGGGTGTTGCTGGGTTGTATTGGTAAAGAAAGACGGCTAGTTAAATGGGAACTAATTTATGGGTGAAATAAGTGACAGTCACAGGTGTTTAATGGTCGGAAGGCGCCTGAAAGGTGAGGAGGGGGAGGTGGTCGATGGTGGTTGGCTGACACAAATGTTGGGTACATGTTCGGGGTGGCCCCCAATGGTATGAGGAGGGAAGTATAAGTAGAAAGCGCCAAGTCAGTATGACTATAGCTGGGAGAGGACGACGTGAAGGAACACTGTTAAAGTGTTGACCAAACCTCACACTAGAAATTGTAGATCAAGTCGATTGTGGTCCAGGACGGATTGAAACATCGTCGTCTCTTCAATTTCTAGTGTGGTTTGGTCAATATATTTAAGCCACGTTATTGTGACTCCTCGTCTACACTGTTACAGCATCTGCAGCCATTGTACAGATCATTGTAACATTGTACAGATCATTGTAACATTGGTCAGATCATTGTAACATTGTACAGATCATTGTAACA
>NC_059635.1:12434433-12489825 GCF_020424385.1 Procambarus clarkii
GAAGCCATAGACGTACAGGTACGTTAATATAACGAAGCCATAGACGTACAGGTGCGTTAATATAACTTAGCCATAGACGTACAGGTGCGTTAATATAACTTAGCCATAGACGTACAGGAACGTTAATATAACTTAGCCATAGACGTACAGGTACGTTAATATAACTTAGCCATAGACGTACTTGTAATCTTCGCCTCACCGTTTCCCGCCAAAGTTACATCCAAATCATCAACAACAAATATGGTGAGATCTTCCTGTCACTACTTAGTCACTGTATCATCATTTGTGTGTTTTTTATGCGTGTTCCTGAGAAATTGGTATATTTAGTTAGTATAATTTGCCATTGTCATTTTCTCCCTGTCGCCCCCCCCCCGACAGTGGGGAGCGCCCACTGTCGCCACCCCCCATCGCCACCAACCCCCATAGATACCCACACCCACCCCCCCATCGCCACCCCCACCCACCTGTTTCTGTACATAGATATATTTTGCATTAAATACCTTCGAGGCAGCAAGAATATCCTCAGACTTCACCAAAAAAAGCCTCCAGACTTCACCAAAAAAAGCCTCCAGACTTCACCAAAAAAAGCCTCCAGACTTCACCAAAAAAAGCCTCCAGACTTCACCAAAAAAAAGCCTCCAGACTTCACAAAAAAAGCCTCCAGACTTCACAAAAAAAGCCTCCAGACTTCACAAAAAAAGCCTCCAGACTTCACAAAAAAAGCCTCCAGACTTCACAAAAAAAGCCTCCAGACTTCACCAAAAAAAGCCTGCAGACTTCACCAAAAAAAGCCTGCAGACTTCACCAAAAAAAGCCTGCAGACTTCACCAAAAAAAGCGTCCAGACTTCACCAAAAAAAGCCTCCAGACTTCACCAAAAAAAGCCTCCAGACTTCACAAAAAAAGCCTCCAGACTTCACAAAAAAAGCCTCCAGACGTCACAAAAAAGCCTCCAGACGTCACAAAGAGGCTATATTTATTGGTATCGTCAGGGGGAAGGCCCAAAAGGGGGGGGGGGGGTGGAGGATAGCGATCCGATAGCCATTGTCTGCTGAAGCGCCTGAAGTGCACACGTATCCACGGACCGTCTTCATGCTGAGTCGGGGTTCGAGCCCTCTCTAGCACGGTCGGCCACGGTCAACAATGGCACACTTATGGCGGGAAAAAATAAAAGAACATCGTTAGTGTTTTTTCAGCTAAATAGAAGGGAAGGGGAGGGGAAAGCGCCAAGCCATCACGACTGTATAGCACTGGGAAGGGGTCAGGATAAGGATTTGGGATGGGACGGGGGGAAGGAATGGTGCCCAATCACTTGTGAACGGTCGGGGATTGAACGCCGACCTGCATGAAACGAGGCCGTCGCCCAAGTGGTTAGTTAAATGGAAGACATTATTTTGAACTGGCATCAGTAATGTCAAATAAAAATCATTACAAATTATTGTTGGTTTTAAACTTTTTCTTATAAGTTTATATTTTGTGTTTTTTTTTAAATTTGCAGATGGCGTTGTGAATACATAATCGTGCAATCTTGTCAAGTGTGTGGTACAGGAAACATTATAGGTATAGGTTAAGTAATATTTGCAATTACGAAGCAATAAGATGCTTATCTTAACATACTAAGAAGGTTAGGTAAGGTCGGTGTTTTCTATGAAGCTTTTCAAGATAAACTAGTTTGTTTAGTATGTCACATATGCACATATTTAATAAGTCAATATTGACTGTAAGAAAGTGCGAGAACGGGTTGGCAAGCCTCACCAAACTTTGCAAGATGACTGGTGTGGGACCGGGGATGGTCATAGGAGGGTCGCGGTCAGCCCCTATGCTCCCTCTCTGCATGAAGTGGCGAATTAAACAAATTTCCAAGATAGCTAAATGCTAAGATTCATCCAGAATATTACTTTCTACAGGATTACATGTTAATTTGTGTTGTGTGTAATGAAGATAAGTGAAGATAGTGATGAATAGAAAGTGGTGAGGGGGTAGAAGTGATGGTGAGGGGGTAGAAGTGATGGTGAGGGGGTAGAAGTGATGGTGAGGGGGGTAGAAGTGATGGTGAGGGGGTAGAAGTGATGGTGAGGGGGTAGAAGTGATGGTGAGGGGGTAGAAGTGATGGTGAGGGGGTAGAAGTGGTGGTGAGGGGGTAGAAGTGATGGTGAGGGGGTAGAAGTGATGGTGAGGGATAGGGAAGGTGGTTGTGACTTAATGGAGTACTCGGTGGTGCATGGGGGCACCACGGGCTCACCATAGCCCGTGCTACTTTGAACTTTTTGTTCCCAGTGGCTGAATCTTAAACAACAACAACAACAACTTGGTACAAGAGAAGTGAGGATGGCTACACTGACGAAGACAGTATGATGTGAAGTCATTACAGTGAGGGAAAATTGTGTTGACCAGACCACACACTAGAAGGTGAAGGGACGACGACGTTTCGGTCCGTCCTGGACCATTCTCAAGTCAATTGTGACTTGATCGACTTGAGAATGGTCCAGGACGGACCGAAACGTCGTCGTCGTCCCTTCACCTTCTAGTGTGTTGTCTGGTCAACATACTTCAGCCACGTTATTGTGACTCATCGCCTGCACAGGAAAATAGTGTGTAACAAAAGATGGTTATAGTGATTATGACCGTGTAGTGATGATTGTCACAGTGATGAAGATGGTGTGTAGTGAAGATGTGGCTCCCAGTCACCCGACCAGCACAGTACCCGCCCTCCATCTAGGCCTCGTCTGCTCATCTTAACTTAATTTTAAGGAGTTAAGGGGTTACTACTCCGGGGGCGCCAGGTTGAGCCGTGAGACAAGAAGCAGGCCAGGCCGGGGCCGCCACCCTCGTTGGTACAGTATTTAGGAGCTTGTATTGGGGTCAGGAGGATGGAGGGGAGGGTGCATCGGTGCCCTCATCCTGCCTGAGTTACAGCTTAGCTGGACCTCTCCTTAGTTATGGGTAAGCAGCGTGGCGCCCGCTACCCCGTACCCATAGGTTATACTAAACAGCTTTGGTGAGAGAACATGCGACCATTTGCAGGCGAGGAGTCACAATAACGTGGCTGAAGTATGTTGACTAGACCACACACTAGAAGGTGAAGGGACGACGACGACGTTTCGGTCCGTCCTTGGACCATTGGAGAATGGTCCAGGACGGACCGAAACGTCGTCGTCCCTTCAACTTCTAGTGTGTGGACTGGTCAACATGCGAACATTTTTTTGCGTACAACTCGTAAAGTTTTATTTCGTGTTGACGTTAGAGGGAGCGGGATCAGACGGACGAGTGAGTGTCAGCGTGTACACACAGAGCGAGGGGGAGATGCATCACTGCTCGAGTTCACAGGAGTGCGCAATGACTAAGCTTGCCACTCTGCCATTGATTCTTGGCGGTGTTTGCCGTGCAGCGCCGGTTGAGCACGGCCGGGCGTGGGGGGGGGGGGGGGGCGGCCGTGGGCGGCGGGGAGGATGGAGTTAGTGTGGGCGGGCGGCCACTGTAGCCAGGATTCTTATTGGCACTCAGAGGACGGCTTCCACCCACTGCAGGAGAGAGGGGGGGGGAGCTTCCACCCGCTGCAGGAGAGGGGGTTAGAGCTTCCACCCGCTGCAGGAGAGAGGGGGGGAGCTTCCACCCGCTGCAGGAGAGAGGGGGGGAGCTTCCACCCGCTGCAGGAGAGGGGGAGAGCTTCCACCCGCTGCAGGAGAGGGGGAGAGCTTCCACCCGCTGCAGGAGAGGGGGAGAGCTTCCACCCGCTGCAGGAGAGGGGGAGAGCTTCCACCCGCTGCAGGAGAGGGGGAGAGCTTCCACCCGCTGCAGGAGAGGGGGAGAGCTTCCACCCGCTGCAGGAGAGAGGGGGAGAGCTTCCACCCGCTGCAGGAGAGGGGGAGAGCTTCCACCCGCTGCAGGAGAGGGGGAGAGCTTCATCAACATCAACCAGCTTCCACCCGCTGTTTCCACATGGCATATATGTTTGAAATATTATTATCCACCCTATATAACTTTTCTTGAAGTTCAGGCAGCTACTTTATTGTGTTGTATAAAGAATAACATGTACCAACGTGACTACTCCCAAGGCTTTGTACCTCACGTTTTTCCTACTGAATAGTTCTTTTGACTGCAGTTTATGCAGTTCTAATTTTGTTGATTTCCTCATCATCACAGCACCTTGCAACTTGGCTTCATGTTGTGTTGTGTGGCTAGTTGAAAGACTTTGACTTACACCAGTTTTGGAGGTTTTGGCTTCTGTATTGTATACTCAAATAAAAATTATAGTGTCATCTGTAAAGGATGATTGGGTACTGTAATTTGTGTTTGGTACAGTTGATGACTCGCGGGTACAGTCGATGACTCGCGGGGTACAGTTGGTGATTCGCGGGGTACAGTCGATGACTCGCGGGGTACAGTTGGTGACTCGGTGGTACAGTTAATGACTCGGTGGTACAGTTGATGACTCGGTGGTACAGTTGATGACTCGCGGGTACAGTTGATGAGTACATCAGTACAGCGTACAGGTAGTAGCAGCTGCCACCTCCACCATCTCTCTTCCCTCCAATTAGACGCAAATACACACGTAATAGTACACGCAAATACACTCGTAATAGTACACGCAAATACACACGTAATAGTACACGCAAATACACACGTAATAGTACACGCAAATACACACGTAATAGTATACGCAAATACACACGTAATAGTACACGCAAATACACACGTAATAGTACACGTAATAGTACACGCAAATACACACGTAATAGTACACGCAAATACACACGTAATAGTATACGCAAATACACACGTAATAGTACACGCAAATACACACGTAATAGTACACGTAATAGTACACGCAAATACACACGTAATAGTACACGCAAATACACACGTAATAGTACACGCAAATACGCACAGGGATACACACGCACTTACACACATTTACGCTATAATTAGCTGACACTCACACAACCTAGAGGCTTTTAGCATGAAATTTCATACGCCAGGCGTATAGCTTGAGCCTGGCACTGTCGTAGGTCCTCTGACGCGGGGGTAGTTAACATGGCACTAGTTAATATAATGAGTCAAACTTCCACTTAATTATTAATATAAAAAAATGATAGATCCAGCAGACTATTATGACATTGTATATTTCATGCAAACGATGGAAGGGGGGGGGGGCAGTATAATTAAAACCGTAAGATTCTTGTTAGTGTGATGACTGGTGTCTCGAGTGTCTTGTTCAGCCAAGTGTTTAAACCAATCAGAACGAACTGATTAGGCGTAGACTTGCCTCTTGTGATTGGTCTAGCCTCTGACCCCCGGCCGTCACTTCAGTACAATATCAAATATTTTAGCGAAGAGTTCTCCCGCTAAGTGTAGTCAAAGTTCACTTATCCTCACTAATTTGCCTTAATTGATCCTCTACCACACCCGAGGACTCGCCATTGTGTCTTACAAGGGGTCAAGGGTAATTGATAATCACCCTAACGATCGCTAAGGGTGATTTGCGTTCTTAACGATCTGCAGGGCGGTGCAAGCACATGCGAATACCATTGCAAACACATGCGAATGCACTGTATTAAGCACTTTAATTTAGATAATTTATCCAAAGCTCACACTCATAGCCTGCCGCAGCTCCTGTATATATATATACAGTCTGCCGCAGCTCCTGTATATATATATACAGTCTGCCGCAGCTCCTGTATATATATACAGTCTGCCGCAGCTCCTGTATATATATATATATATATATATATATATATATATATATATATATATATATATATATATATATATATATATATATATATATACAGTCTGCCGCAGCTCCTGTATATATATACAGTCTGCCGCAGCTCCTGTATATATATACAGTCTGCCGCAGCTCCTGTATATATATATACAGTCTGCCGCAGCTCCTGTATATATATATATATATATATATATATATATATATATATATATATATATATATATATATATATATATATATATATATATACACAGTCTGCCGCAGCTCCTGTATATATATATATATATATATATATATATATATATATATATATATATATATATATATATATATATATATATATATATATATATATATATATATATATACACAGTCTGCCGCAGCTCCTGTATATATATATACAGTCTGCCGCAGCTCCTGTATATATATATATATATATATATATATATATATATATATATATATATATATATATATATATATATATATATATATATATATATATATACACAGTCTGCCGCAGCTCCTGTATATATATATATATATATATATATATATACACAGTCTGCCGCAGCTCCTGTATATATATACAGTCTGCCGCAGCTCCTGTATATATATATATATATATATATATATATATATATATATATATATATATATATATATATATATATATATACACAGTCTGCCGCAGCTCCTGTATATATATATATATATATATATATATATATGTCGTACCTAATAGCCAGAACGCACTTCTCAGCCTACTATTCAAGGCCCGATTTGCCTAATAAGCCAAGTTTTCATGAATTAATGTTTTTTCGTCTACCTAACCTACCTAACCTAACCTAACCTAGCTTTTTTTGGCTACCTAACCTAACCTTACCTATAAATATAGGTTAGGTTAGGTTAGGTAGGGTTGGTTAGGTTCGGTCATATATCTACGTTAATTTTAACTCCAATAAAAAAAAATTGACCTCATACATAGAGAAAAGGGTTGCTTTATCATTTCATAAGAAAAAAATTATAGTAAATATATAAATTCAGGAAAACTTGGCTTATTAGGCAAATCGGGCCTTGAATAGTAGGCTGAGAAGTGAGTTCTGGCTACTAGGTACGACATATATATATATATATATATATATATATATATATATATATATATATATATATATATACACAGTCTGCCGCAGCTCCTGTATATATATATACAGTCTGCCGCAGCTCCTGTATATATATATATATATATATATATATATATATATATATATATATATATATATATATATATATATATATATATATATATACACAGTCTGCCGCAGCTCCTGTATATATATATATATATATATATATATATATACACAGTCTGCCGCAGCTCCTGTATATATATATACAGTCTGCCGCAGCTCCTGTATATATATATATATATATATATATATATATATATATATATATATATATATATATATATATATATATATATATACAGTCTGCCGCAGCTCCTGTATATATATATATATATATATATATATATATATATATATATATATACAGTCTGCCGCAGCTCCTGTATATATATACAGTCTGCCGCAGCTCCTGTATATATATATACAGTCTGCCGCAGCTCCTGTATATATATACAGTCTGCCGCAGCTCCTGTATATATATATACAGTCTGCCGCAGCTCCTGTATATATATATACAGTCTGCCGCAGCTCCTGTATATATATATACAGTCTGCCGCAGCTCCTGTATATATATATACAGTCTGCCGCAGCTCCTGTATATATATACAGTCTACAACAAAAATATTTAATACACAAATCTGTCTGTGTGTTTTTGTTATGTAAACAAACCAGAAATTGAAGTTTGATTTTACCTCGAGTATTATTAATGGGTAGATAATTGTATTTGATAATACTCGGATAATGGGGTTATGGGGGAAGTTATCGTGGCATTAACATGTGAAGGTGAAATGTTTTTGTATTAAGGGGTTGTGGTTAGTGAGGATGGGAGGAGGATGGAGGGAGGGGTGTAGGGGAAGAAGGGAGGGGGATAGGGGGGAGGTTAGGATGGGGAGGGGGAAGATAAGGTTGAAAGGAAAGGAAAGGAATTATCAGGAGAAGCGCCAAGTCATTACGACTATATAGCACTGGGAAAGGGTCAGGATAAGGATTTGGGATGGGGCAGGGAGGGGAAGGAATGGTGCCCAGCCACTTGGAAGGTCGGGGATTGAACGCCGATCTGCATGAAGTGAGACCGTCGCTCTACCGTCCAGCCCAAGAGGAAGGAGCTAATGATGGGAAAGTAGTGAAGGTGTGAGGGAGTGTGTTTGTGGTGTGTTGTAAGAGGGGAGGAGGGAGGGAGGGTTGGGAGAAAGGGTGGCGGAGTGTTAATTCTGACCCAGCTTTCTAAGATGACACATGAGGGTGAGGGAGAGTGTCATAGGCTGGTTGGGGGTCGGCCCTAATGACACTGTTTAAAAAATATCGGCATCTCTAGCGACCCCCCCCCCCCTCTTTCTCCTTCTTTGCTATTTTCATGAAATCTGAAATCGGGGACTTGTTTTCCATAGAGTTTTAAGTAATTAGTCTTTTATTTTAAGAAGTTTTTCACTTTTTTACTTTGTTTTAAGTAAGATTACTTCATAGTATTAAATTCTCTGCGAAAGATATTTTTGGAAGAAAGGTGGAGAAGCAGGAAATTAGAAGAGAGAGAGAGAGAGAGAGAGAGGGGGGGGGGGGGCTGGGGAGATGGGGGGCTAAGCAGAGCAGCATCGACAGCAGCAGCAGACTGAACCAGGCAGCATCAGTCCGTCCGACCTCCTAAGGTTTCCCAACGTAAAGAAAACGGTCAATTTAAAGTAGTCTCTCCTAACCTACCAGAGGACCTAAAACAGAAAACGGGACAGTACGTCACTTTCGCCAGCCGCTTCCATTTTCTAGTACGACAATTTTTGGGCCTTATGTAACGCATACGAGCGAAAAGCGACGTTCTTTGTAGGAGGACAGGTTGTAGGAGGACAGGTTGTAGGAGGACAGGTTGTAGGAGGACAGGTTGTAGGAGGACAGGTTGTAGGAGGACAGGTTGTAGGAGGACAGGTTGTGGGAGGACAGGTTGTGGGAGGACAGGTTGTAGGAGGACAGGTTGTGGGAGGACAGGTTGTGGGAGGACAGGTTGTAGGAGGACAGGTTGTGGGAGGACAGGTTGTGGGAGGACAGGTTGTGAGAGGACAGGTTGTGGGAGGACAGGTTGTGGGAGGACAGGTTGTAGGAGGACAGGTTGTGGGAGGACAGGTTGTGGGAGGACAGGTTGTAGCAGGACAGGTTGTGGGAGGACAGGTTGTAGGAGGACAGGCTGTAGGAGGACAGGTTGTGGGAGGACAGGTTGTGGGAGGACAGGTTGTGGGAGGACAGGTTGTAGGAGGACAGGTTGTGGAAGGACAGGTTGTGGGAGGACAGGTTGTAGGAGGACAGGCAGCAGCAGCAGCAGCAGCAGGCTGAACCAGCCGGCAGCAGCAGGCTGAACCAGCCGGCAGCAGCAGGCTGAACCAGCCGGCAGCAGCAGGCTGAACCAGCCGGCAGCAGCAGCAGCAGCAGGCTGAACCAGCCGGCAGCAGCAGGCTGAACCAGCCGGCAGCAGCAGCAGCAGCAGGCTGAACCAGCCGGCAGCAGCAGCAGCAAGATGAACCAGATGCGCTGCGCAGTTTGTCATAATAAAATCTGCGTTACACAGTGTACTGTGGTCATTATAACACAGTCTCGAACTGTGTACCCGACGGCACGGTTAGGGATGAGTTTCCTTGCTTCAGTCATGGTGGGGGTTTCCATGCAGCTACTGAGCTCCAGCTCCTGGGCCCCGTCTCATATTCCTCAATATACTGCCATGTTGAAGCTCTTAACACATCGTTTATACATGAATAGAATAACTGTCCTTTCTACCCTTGGCTCCGTCCACCTCCTCACTATCCAAATACTAAAATATTCTCATTAATGGCCTTTTTGACTCATTCGGGTAATGCCATTTGGACTACCTTATGGAGGTTCCCGGGGATCAATGTCCCCGCGGCCCGGTCCTCGACCAGGCCTCCACCCCCAGGAAGCAGCCCGTGACAGCTGACTAACACCCAGGTAACTATTTTACTGCTAGGTAACACGGGCATAGGGTGAAAGAAACTCTGCCCCATTGTTTCTCGCCGGCGCCTGGGATCGAACCCAGGACCACAGGATCACAAGTCCAGCGTGCTGTCCGCTCGGCCGACCGGCTCTCTATAGTATCAGAGTTTTCACAGCCCCAATAATTTAGACGTTTTATTCAATGGATTTAAGTAGCAAAGTTTATCAGCATGTTCTCCAGGTCAGCAACTTCTCTCTCTTCAAATGGGATTGTAAGTGTGTAACAGGACTCCACATAATAGGATTCTCTTGGGAATATTAAAGGGAACTGGAGTGAACGATATGGAAGAAAATGCAAGATTGAACCAGTGAAGAGCAGAGGTGCCATAGGCACAATCAGAGAACACTGTATAAACATCAGAGGTCCACGGTTGTTCAACGTCCTCCCAGCAAGCATAAGAAATATTGCCGGAACAACCGTGGACATCTTCAAGAGGAAACTGGACGGTTTTCTAAGAGAAGTTCCGGATCAGCCGGGCTGTGGTGGGTACGTGGCCCTGCGGGCCGCTCCAAGCAACAGCCTGGTGGACCAAACTCTCACAAGTCAAGCCTGGCCTCGGGCCGGGCTTGGGGAGTAGAAGAACTCCCAGAACCCCATCAACCAGGTATATGTGGGCCTGCGGGCCGCTCCAAGCAACAGCCTGGTGGACCAAACTCTCACAAGTCAAGCCTGGCCTCGGGCCGGGCTTGGGGAGTAGAAGAACTCCCAGAACCCCATCAACCAGGTATATGTGGGCCTGCTGCGGGCCGCTCCAAGCAACAGCCTGGTGGACCAAACTCTCACAAGTCAAGCCTGGCCTCGGGCCGGGCTTGGGGTGTAACAAACTAGGCTGTTGTAAGAATTATCCAGAGTGGTTTATCGACAAAAGAGAATGGGAAGCTGAGCCGCATGGTGACCTGACCCCCAGGGGAATTCGCGGTGGAAATAACCGACGCTTTGTTCATATCTGCGTATAATGAATCATCCTATAGTATTCAGGAATTTAGAGAAAATTAGCCTTTATTCATTTTGCATTAAAATTGTATTGTATAATAGTACTGGACACAATATCAAGAGTATTCTAATTATTGAGTTTAAGTCACCATCAGTGACGTCACGAATCAGATCTAACTTTTAAAGCGGAGTGACCGGCGGTCATAGGTCATCAGGGGTTGACAGGTCTACTATTTCTCAAAGTTTTAATAACCATCTTTGTGATCGGGAACAGCTCTGCCGTTAGAGGCTTGTGTAATTTAATTCAGTAAAATAATTCAACCAGTCTGGATCAATTAAGTACAACAGAGGTTAATTGTTATAACTTAAACCTGGCTAGTAACTTGGTAGAACTTTGACTGACTAGGCGGAAGGATACAAGGTTCTAGTCTGGGCTAGGCCAGACGAGGACAAATCAGTGTGAATACGGGAGCAGCTGGGAGAGGTCAAACATCTTACCTCTCCCCAAGACCACCCAACACCTAGAGCTGTGGTCGCCCAAGGTATAGTTGCTATTGTTAATTATAGGGATAGTCTTCTCATTTGCCACTCAGGTCAAGTAGGGAGTGTTAAAGTGATAGGGAGTGAACACATTTAGATTTTGTTTTAGTTTTCTTTTAATAAATTAAATTTGTTATTAATTTGCATTTTATTGTTTCCATGTGTTTTATGTGTATACTTGTCCTGGTCACGTGGTCCACACGAGGCAGAGTTGCATTGGGCGCCGATTCTAACATCGAATCGGAATTATCATTACCGTGTAATTTATTCCACACTCAAGGTCATCGTTTATAGTGGGGATCAAGCCCCTAGGTTGATTAATTAGCGTGATCGATCCAGACCTCGATCATTGCTCTTGTATTACTGGTCTGGTGGTGGCAGCAGAGGTGACTCTAGGGTTTTGTTCAGAGCTTAGGTCACGTCATACTGGGTGTAGAATCCTAAGTCGGTCAATCGTCTTAGGACCACGTGGCGTGGAGTTGGCTTTGTTAAAAGTTTTGGAGTCCCTTGGTTTAGAAATAAAAGTAAGAATACGGGTAGAAGGAAGGAAGTAGAGAGAGAGGAACCCTAACCCCTGCTACAATGGTGCACAGCGGTGGTTTCAACAATTTTGTTTGAAATTGTTGAAAGGCTCACGCGTCTAGCCGTTCGAACACGTGCGCGGATACTAAGGAGACAGCCGCGGGCCAGGATTAGCAGTGCGCCCCACAAGTGCGTTTGAGTGGGGATTGGCGAATCTTGGGTCATGCGGGCTGATATGATTAAGGTTTAGTTAGTAAGATTAGGCTGTAAAATTAGATTTATTGAAAAGGAGACCGCTCCGAGTTGATTGGACTGGGTACCATACTCGACCCATTGCAATTAATTCAGAGGTGTTGGGAGCCACCATACTCTCAACAGCAGTTCCTTGAGGGCTGTCGGGGGCGGATATATCTGTGGGACGCCAATAGATAGTCCGAGGGCGTTATTAGACGACCCAAAACGCTAGGAAAAACGTAATCCGTGAAGGGCGTTGCGGCCTCCGAGGGACGGACTAGTAACCTACCTAGCAGCGATTCAACAACTAAGTGATCGCACACTTAGTGGAGGTTGAGTCGTCCCTAGTCATAATTGTTGCTGAAAGCTGCGTGTCGCTCTGTTGGAACCTAGATGGTGTGGCCTCTAGGCTAGGTGTGGTACGGCGAGCCGGTAGGAACAATTATAAGATTAAGTCGAGTGCATTTTTTTAATTAAGTATACTTAAATTTATAAAGTAATTTCCGTTTATTTGCGTTGTTCTAGATTAATTTTTTCCCCTAAATTCAATCCCCGGTTAAAATTTTTCCCAAGTGTTTAGCGTTTTCTTGCATATTAGGCTAAGTGCGTACGTTAAGTTTTGTTATTCCCTGTTGTATTAGTCTAAGTCAGAGGCGTTGTTGCTAGAGTGTAGTTAATCCTCTGGACTTAGGGCTATATGTCGGTCACGATAGATAAGTGAAGGAGTTTAAGGGATAATAAGTTGCGTGTAAATGCTTAATAGAGTCCGTGGTATATTTCTAAGTATTTTGGGATAAGTTTTCGGCTAAGTCGATGTCGGAAACTCGTTAACTAATTAATTTGTATTCGTGGGTCACGTGTATGATCTGGGCGTCATTAGGATTCTCCAGTCGATGCGAGTGATATTTTCTAGTTTTTACCAGTAAGACGGTAGAATTGTGTTTGTAGACTTAGAATTCTGTTTTCAGTAGAAACGTAGGTGGAAAATTTTCTAAGTCCAGCTTGGGCTAGAATCTGACTTTTTGGCGGAAATTCTAATTTTCATGTTTTGTGTATATTCTGGGGCCAGTATTACTCTCTAGTGCGCGCAAGGGACGTAATTCTGTTCGTAAAACATTAAACAGTGATAATTACATTTTTGCCGAATTTAGTTATTTTTCGAGAAAATCGTGTTGTAATTTTGTCAGAGTCCATTTGAGGTGAAAATCTCGGATTCTGACGAAAATTCGAATTAATGAGTGTTGAAACCGCCCGATGTGTCAGTATTGTTCTGTATACAACGTCAGTAGTAAATAATAACGTATTTATATCTGGGAACGAGAAACCCAAATTTTTGTGAATTAAAGGAGTTTTGTGATATTTGGGGTGATAGAAATTTTTTCCCTCGGAGTCAGAAAAATTGGCAGAGTCCAGCAATTGAGTAAAAAACGCAGTTTTTGATAAAAATTCAAATTTTGGTAAGCATATATAGGTCCTGGGTGTCTATATTAATCACTAGAGCGGTTTATTAACGTAAAACTAGTTATTTTCCTTCATAACAAAAATTTTGATTTTTCAGCGTTTAAGCGAAAAAGCGCGGGACTTAGTTTTTTTTCAGCGCAGCTGGTCCCGCTCCATCAGTCATCAGTGGCCACGCTGCTCACTTCAAGCGCGTTTAGTATTCAAGTACAGTAAATATTCTTTATTAATCCATCACGAGTGCTGTGCGTTAGTTGCGTTATCATTTAAATTGTTTTATATAAATTAGATTCTTTAATTTTTTTTAACGTAAAGGACTTAGGTTTCAGCAATAGAACTGCGGGATATTTCACGGTCAGACACGAGTGCGGGGCAGATACTCATTCATTGGATTCACTTCAGCGATTCTCTCGATAAATCGTTGTATTTCCTATTTTGGGAATTTAGTAGTTTTCTCTTAGAAAAGAGTTGTGATTTTTTTTTGTGTAAGATCACGGTTGTAGTGAGTCCGGGTCGAGGGTGTACTAAAGGGTAGTTTAGAAGAGACGTGGCACACCAGGAATCACAGAAAATGTTTAACCCAGATAATGACCAGTCAGTAGGGACCAGTGGGAATGGGAGTGTAGAGGATAGAACCTCTTCCGACACCACTGGGGATCGCTCAGGTAGCTCAACTGGCACCACAGGTGGGGTCAGTGGGACTGAAGCGACGAGTTCACGGGTTCTGCATGGGACTGGGCAGTCGAGGGTATCTTTCCATCCCAGTAGCGATACTATTATTGACATGAGTGGGGAGTCTTGCGAGGAGTCGTCCCATGAGTGGGGAGAGCCGTCTTGGGTTAAGAACATAAGAACAAAGGTAACTGCAGAAGGCCTATTGGCCCATACGAGGCAGCTCCTATTCTATAACCACCCAATCCCACTCATATACTTGTCCAACCCGTGCTTGAAACAATCGAGGGACCCCACCTCCACAATGTTACGCGGCAATTGGTTCCACAAATCAACAACCCTGTTACTGAACCAGTATTTACCCAAGTCTTTCCTAAATCTAAACTTATCCAATTTATATCCATTGTTTCGTGTTCTGTCCTGTGTTGATACTTTTAATACCCTATTAATATCCCCCCGGTTATGTCCATTCATCCACTTGTAAACCTCTATCATGTCACCCCTAACTCTTCGCCTTTCCAGTGAACATAAGAAGAACATAAGAACAAAGGTAACTGCAGAAGGCCTATTGGCCCATACGAGGCAGCTCCTATTCTATAACCACCCAATCCCACTCATATACTTGTCCAACCCGTGCTTGAAACAATCGAGGGACCCCACCTCCACAATGTTACGCGGCAATTGGTTCCACAAATCAACAACCCTGTTACTGAACCAGTATTTACCCAAGTCTTTCCTAAATCTAAACTTATCCAATTTATATCCATTGTTTCGTGTTCTGTCCTGTGTTGATACTTTTAATACCCTATTAATATCCCCCGGTTATGTCCATTCATCCACTTGTAAACCTCTATCATGTCACCCCTAACTCTTCGCCTTTCCAGTGAATGCAACTTAAGCTTTGTTAATCTTTCTTCATATGAAAGATTTCTAATTTGGGGAATTAACTTAGTCATCCTACGCTGGACACGTTCAAGTGAATTTATATCCATTCTATAATATGGCGACCAAAACTGAACTGCATAATCTAAATGGGGCCTAACTAGAGCAAGATATAGCTTGAGAACCACACCAGGTGTCTTGTTACTAACGCTGCGATTAATAAATCCAAGTGTCCGATTTGCCTTATTACGAACATTTATGCATTGATCCTTTTGTTTTAAATTCTTACTAATCATAACTCCCAGATCCCTTTCGCAATCCGACTTCGCAATCACAACACCATCTAGCTCGTATCTTGTAACTCTATCATCATTACCTAACCTCAGAACTTTACATTTATCAGCATTAAACTGCATCTGCCAATCCTTTGACCATTTCAAAACCCTATCTAGATCAACTTGAAGTGATAGTGAGTCCTCCTCCGAATTAATTTCCCTACCGATTTTCGTATCATCGGCAAATTTGCAAATGTTGCTACTCAAACCTGAATCTAAATCATTTATATATATTATAAACAACAGAGGTCCCAGGACAGAGCCTTGAGGCACTCCACTTACAACATTTTCCCACTCTGACTTGATTCCATTTATACTAACTCTCTGTTTCCTTTGGTATAGCCATGCCCTAATCCAGCTTAATATAGCACCCCCAATACCATGAGACTCTATTTTTTTAATCAGTCTTTCATGTGGCACTGTATCAAAAGCTTTGCTAAAGTCAAGGTATACAACATCGCAATCCTTACCACTATCAACTGCCTCAACAATGCTAGAATAAAAAGATAACAAATTTGTTAAACATGAACGGCCATTTATAAAACCATGTTGCGACTCAATTATTAATTTATGTTTTTCAAGATGAAGACGAATTTTATTTGCTATTATAGATTCGAGTAACTTTCCCACAATAGACGTTAGGCTAATTGGTCGATAGTTAGACGCAAGTGATCTATCTCCTTTCTTAAAAACTGGTATCACATTAGCAACTTTCCAAAACTCTGGCACTCTGCCTGACTCTATTGATTTATTAAATATGGTTGACAGTGGGTCACAAAGCTCCTCTTTGCATTCTTTAAGCACCCTGGCAAACACTTCATCCGGCCCTGGGGATTTGTTTGGTTTGAGTTTTACTATTTGTTTAAGAACATCCTCCCTGGTAACTGTTAAACTCGTCAACCTGTCCTCGTCCCCACCCACATAGACTTGTTCGGCTGAAGGCATATTGTTAAGTTCCTCTTTAGTAAATACAGATACAAAATATTTATTAAAAATACTACTCATCTCTTCATCACTATCTGTTATTTGACCTGTCTCAGTTTTTAATGGACCTATCCTTTCCCTAGTCTTAGTACGATATAACTGAAAAAAACCCTTTAGGATTTGTCTTTGCTTGCCCTGCTATGCGAACTTCATAGTTTCTTTTTGCTTTCCTTATCTCTTTTTTAACATTTCTAACCAGTTGTACGAATTCCTGTTCTAAAGTGACCTCCCCATTTTTAATCCTTTTGTACCAAGCTCTCTTTTTACCTATAAGGTTCTTCAAATTCTTTGTTATCCACTTTGGGTCATTAGTATTCGATCTATTCAATTTGTATGGTATACTACGTTCCTGTGCTTTGTTTAGAATATTCTTAAATAAGTTATATATTGAATCCACATCGAAATCCCCATTTAAGTCACCTATCGCTGGGTTCATGTCTCGCTCCAAGACCGGCCCACACCCCATACCCAAGACTTTCCAATCAATTTGACCCAAAAAATTTCTTAGGCTATTAAAATCAGCTTTTCGAAAATCTGGCACTTTAACAGAATTTTCTCCTACTGGTCTATTCCATTCTATGCTAAATCTGATTTCTTTGTGATCACTGCTCCCTAGCTCACTCCCTATTTCGATGTCCTTAATTTGCGTTTCCCTGTTAGTTAACACTAAATCTAAAATATTATTTTCCCGTGTTGGTTCCTTAATGTGTTGCGTAAGAAAGCAATCGTCAATTAATTCTAGAAAATCTTTTGCTTCACTATTCCCTGTTTTGTTCAACCAGTTTATTCCGCTAAAATTAAAGTCACCCATGACATAAATACTGTTAGATCTAGATGCTCTAGATATTTCATCCCATAGATGCTTTGCTTCCATTCTGTCTAAATTTGGTGGCCTATATATTACTCCTATTATAATATTATTAGCTTTTTCGTTTAATTCAATCCAAATAGTTTCTGTGTGTGGCTCTGTTTTGATTCCCTCTTTGAGACTACATTTCAAATTGTCCCTAACATATATGGCTACTCCACCTCCTCGTCTAATATATCTATCTGTGTGAAATAGTTTAAATCCATATATTTGATATTCAGCTAATAGTTCTCTATTTTCTACATTCATCCACGTTTCGGTAAGTGCAATAATATCTATTTTTTCTGTGCAGACAAGAGCATTTAATTCGTTAATTTTATTTCTTAGACTTCTACTGTTAGTGTAATATACCCTAAGTGAATTGTTATTTTGCGGACCTTCTCTTTCCCTGGTCGTTTTGCCAATTCCTTTCTCCCACAAACACATACTTTTATTACCTTCTTCCTCCAAATCAATTCCCATACCTCTATCTACTAACAGTTTAAACCCAAACAAACACCTCTAACCACTTCTTCTAACGAGTTCGCAACAGCAACAACCCCAGCTCTCGATAGATGCACCCCATCACGAAAGAACAAAAAGAAAGAAAGAAAGCTCTCGAAAGAAAGTTCCCCCACAAAGAACATCGACGCCATGCCAGCAGGGCAGACAGGGGGCCTCAGTTAGTATGGCAGGACGTCCCACTTCGCTCGGTAGAGAACAGCAACCCGTTCAACGGGAACATGAACAACCACACCAACAGCAGGAACTACCCAACATAACACCAATACCACAGCACCCACAACACCTAGGTACACCTCATCCGTCACTACAACAACCCCAACCCCACCTCCCATACCTACCCCATCCTCAATTCCCATACCAACCCCATCCTCAGTTCCCATACCAACCCTTCCCCCAACCCCAGGCCACCCCATACCCATACCCATACCCATTCCAACCCCAGGCCACCCCAAACCCATTCCAACCCCAGGCCACCCCATACCCATACCCATACCCATTCCAACCCCAGGCCACCCCATACCCATTCCAACCCCAGGCCACCCCATACCCACCCCAACCTCAATCCACACCCCAACCCGAGGCCACCCACACCATACCTCAGCCTCAACCCCAACCTCAATCCACACCCCAACCCGAGGCCACCCACACCATACCTCAGGCCAAACCCCAACCTCAACCCAGTCCCCAACCCCGGGACCCACCCACTGCCAGTAGCTCCGCGTCACATGCAGAGGGACTTGTGAGTCTGATTCCCAAGTTGACTCTGCCGACACTCAGAGGTAGGGAGTTGTCGCTCATTAAGGTGGAACGCAACCGCCAGGTGGAAGACTGGCTTTGTGAAATTGGTTCGATGCTGGAAGCTGTCCCGGGGGATAGATCGAAAATTGCTCTCGCTATGGGGGCTTGCGTGCACGTAGCCGGTCCACTGGCGGGATTTACAGAGTTTCAGCACCTGACATCTTGGCCTCAGTTTGTCCAAGCGATTAGGGGCAGATTCAAAGACAGGGTTTCGGAGGATGAGGCTTACTTTTATCTCGAGTCCCTTAAGAGGGATGACCGAAGCACTGTCAAGGATTTCGGGTCAATATTAAAGAGAAGGGTTGACGACCTCACTAAGGAACTGGGGTTCGATTCGAGTCAGGCAGAGCAATTCGCTAAAGAGTTGTTCTGCAAAACGTTACCTTCCGATATGGGGCCATTGTTCCTTGCGGGGAGAGCGGGTGTGAGTTATGAAGACCTAGTCCAACAGGCCGCCACAGCCCTAGACAGGCAGACGCGCGCAGGGACATCGGGCACTCAGTTGTCGCCATACGTAGAGGCGGTAAGTAAAGGCGAGGGAGCCAAGCCGAGTCACTGTGGCGCGGGTTCATCAAGCGGGAGGCAGCCCTCAGCGGCAAGTTCGAGCCACCCTGCGCGGGGTAACAACAGGGATCCGCGTAGGTGTTACTCCTGCGGGATGCGTGGGCACATACAGAGGGACTGCAAAGTCACTATTACGAGAGCATGAAAGCAGTCTCCTAGTGATGGTAGGCCTACTTTTGAGGTGAAAGTGGAGGGTGTGAGATTGACAGCTTTTGTTGATACAGGAAGCCAGGCAACGGTAATTAAAAAGTCAGCCTTCAGCAATTTTAAGTATGCACGTCTTCAACGTTGCGCAAAGACATTAACAGCAGTCAATGGGGAAAAGATTGAGATCGTAGGTCAAGGTACTGTTAATTTTGAGATTGATGGGGCATTGCAGCCTCACACATGTACGATCGTAGAGAACCTTGATTTTCCTGGTCACATCTTAATGGGAACTGATTTTCTGTCGCGATTTGATTATTCCTTGTCTGCTCAAAAAGGGGCTAGGAACTGCAGGTTGCAGTTGGGACAGACTTCCTACCCAGTGGAGATGATCGACCATCCCCCAGTTGTAGCTTCGATTAAGAGGAAGCTGAAATATAATGCGCACTATCCAAAATTGATTTTCAAGTCTCTTCCAGACACAGTTAAGAGGTCATGCGCATTGCATGCATTGACCAAACAGAGTTGCCCACCACATTCTGTTAAATTTATTAAAGTAGCCGTGGGACGTCACATACAACCAGGTACCACCCTTCAGGTGGCTGGGAGATGTGATAGTTTATTAATTCCTCATCACTTAGTTGTAGTGCTCGATAAAGGTGCACTCATTCCAGTTGTCAATCTTTCACATAAGACTTTTCGCTTCAGGGCAGGTGATAGGGTATCTCAGGGAACCATGGTGGAGGACACAGAAATCTTTCACCATGAGTCAGCTGAGACGCCAGCCGTCACTGCACAATGTAGTGCACTGAATATGTTGAAAACTAAAACACCATCCAAAGTACAATACGAGACGAGAAATGTTGCACAGAATGTTGAGGAAGTGGAAAAATTAATTTCAGCACTTGATTTGCAACATGTTGCACAGGCAGATAGGAAGGCACTGAGAGGAGTTTTACGAAAATTCCCGAAATTGTTTGCGACAGAGGATGACCAGATTGGTCTCCTTGATAAGATCGAGCACACCATTCCAACTGGTGACCATTTGCCGGTGTACACAAGACAGTGGAGGTTGCCGGAACAGGCAAAGAACATTATCAGGGAGGAGTGCCAGAAAATGTTGAGACAGGGCGTGATAGAGCCTAGTACGTCACCATGGCTCTCTCCTGTTGTGCTAGTTCGGAAACCGGACGGTAGTTATCGTTTCTGTGTTGACTACCGGAAGGTGAACGAACTAACTAAGGGTGATGTGTATCCGTTGCCCCGAATACAGGAGATAATAGATCAATTTGGTGCTGCTAAGTATTTCTCAACTCTTGACGCAAAATCGGCGTATTGGGCGATTCCGGTGGCAGAACAAGATAGGGAAAAAACAGCATTCTCGGATGGTAGGCACACTTATCAATTCCGTAGGATGCCGTTTGGTTTGAAGACAGCGCCTTCGTCGTTTCAGAGGGCCATCAACTTTATCCTTAGTCCGGTACTGGGTAGGCATTCTTTAGCGTACCTGGATGATGTTGTGATATATTCCAGGACGTTTGAGGAACACCTACAGGACTTGACTGAGACTTTGAAATTGTTAGATCAGGCAGGTTTCAGGCTGAATGTTCAGAAGTGCACCTTGGCGGCTCAGAAATTCAAATTTCTGGGGTTCCAGGTGTGCCCAGACGGTATCCGACCTGACCCAGATTCTTGCCGCGCCATTGCTGATATGCCTACTCCAAGGACAGCAAAGGACGTGCGTAGGTTTTTGGGGGCGGCCGGATATTTTCGTCGTCACATTGAAGGTTTCGCTGGCATTTCAGCACCCCTGACTGATCTGACAAAGAAAAATGCGAAGTTTGTGTGGAAATCAGAACATGACGAGGCCTATCGCAAACTGAAAGACCAACTAATCACGACACCGGTATTGGCTATTCCTGATTTTGAGAAAGAGTGGGAAGTGCACACTGACGCCAGCGGTATTGCTATTGGCGGGTGCTTAATTCAGCGAGACGCAGATAATTTACCCCATCCAGTAGCCTATTTCAGTAGGAAGGTCAAAGGACCTGAAGTTCGTTATTCAGCTACGGATCGGGAGGCACTGGCAGTAGTAGAATCAGTTAGGTATTTCGAGCCTTACCTATTTCAGCGGCATTTTGTAATCTACACAGACCATCGAGCGTTAACACACATTTAAAAAGCGAACGAAATGCCCACGAATGTCACGCTGGTCTCACGAACTTTCGGCCCACTCATTCCAGATTTTGTACAAGCCTGGTCCAGCACATGTTGTGCCAGATACGCTAAGTAGAAATATAGCGGCAATGCAGATTAATGAAAATATTGAAACCATTCCATCGGATAAAATGAGAGAATACCAGATGAACGAGCCGAGATGGAAAGAGATTATTGAGTATTTAGAGGGAGGAAAATACCCGAAAAAGAAAAAGAATTTACCTATACATGATTTTGAGATGAAACAGGGCGTCCTGTATTATGTTAATAGCCAGAATGATAGGGCAGTATTTCAGCTAGTTATTCCGGACGCGTTGCGGTCATCAGCGTTAAAGCTCGCACATGCTTCAAAAATTTCAGGGCATCCGGGGATCTTTAAAACCCACTTAAAAGCAAAGTCTCTATTTTATTTTCCAGGATTACTTTCTGAGGTAATCAATTTCGTGAAGTCGTGCCCTCGTTGCCAGAGGAGGAAAGGTACCCTTAAGGTACAAGCCCCACTTCAGGAATTCCCTGAAATTCGTGAACCGTTAGATCGTGTGGGGGCCGATCTGATTGATTTACACCACAGTCATTCAGGTAACAGATATGTGTTGGTGCTAGTTGACCATCTGTCTAGATACACTACACTAGTTGCATTACCTCAGAAGGATTCTCGTACGGTTGCAGATGCGTTCTTGCGTAGGTTCGTTACTGTATTCGGACCTCCTAAAGTTTTAGTCTCTGACCGGGGTCAAGAATTCAATGGGAATATATTTAGAGAAGTTTGTAAGATTTTAGAGACAACTTCGGCTTTTACAACGGCCTACCACCCACAAGCAAACGGAATGACGGAACGGACTAATCGTTCAGTCAAGGATATGCTTGCAATCCTTGCTGAACATGATGCAAACACCTGGGATGAACACCTACCCTATGTTCAGTTCGCCTTGAATACTGCCATCCACCAATCAATTAACACCCAACCACTTCATTTGTTTACTGGTAATTCATGCAATTTCCCGTCAGGTCTGCTTAACAGACATAATGTTGCATACGGGGAGGACTATCCTTCAGAGGTCCTTGGAAAAATTAGAAATGCATGGAATATTGCAGCTGAAGCGTCCAAGAAGGCACGGACTCGGTATGCTCATTTTTATGACAAGAAAGTGCGCCCTCTTGAGTTGAAGGAAGGAAGCCTCGTATTGAGAGTGCATGAGGCTGCGCCCGCCAATCAGAGCAGGAAACTAGCTCCGAGGTGGCGAGGACCATATAGAGTAATTAAAAGGGCGGGGCCGGTTAATCTTGTTATAAAAGGAGTGTTCGAGGACCAGGTGGAAAGGACAATTCATGTAAATAAATTGAAACAATATCATGCTAGAGAGGAATTAGAACTGCCTTCAGCGGGTCTAGTTCCTGACTCAGCAGTGCTGACTCATGGCTTCACCGACGAGTCAGAAGATGAGGATGACCCTCTGTCATCGCTTATCAGTAGTCAGGTGCAGTCTCGCCACCCTATGGTGACGAGATCTCGCGCTGTACAGTAAAGTAACTTCCTTAGTTAGTATAATTTAGTATTGATTAGATTTTCCTGTAAAGGCAATGAGATGTACTATGTCTATACTTAACTCAGGTAGCAACTTTTACCGTGCTCTGGGGTTCCACCTCCACCAAACCCAGAGTATATCTATGCTTCCGCTGTGTTGTGTCTGTCTGTTCCCAGGTCTGATTGGTACACCGACCCAGTTGTTCCAGCCACACGTGAACCCTTGTACTCACCTAGTTGTACTCACCTAGTTGTGTTTGCGGGGGTTGAGCTCTGGCTCTTTGGTCCCGCCTCTCAACCGTCACGGTAGAGACTCTCAACTTGTCCGTAAAGACCGAGGGGGGAGGCACGTTACACAAAGCCCTCCCCCCACCAGACCCAGTAACCCATACATCAGTTACTTTGGGGATGAGTGACTGTCCAAGAGTCACCCGGCCGACGCCTCACGTCACTAACGAGGTTGTCAGGGCCAGCGAGCTGTCCACATTATAGCAGTCACCGGAGGTGCCATACAACGCCGGGGTAGCTGTCTCGAGATCACCAATACCCACCTGCTGCGTCATCAAGACTGCAGTCATTCCAGCAGTGTTGGAGGAGAGGTCAAGAAATGGAAAGCACGTAGCAGTACTCAAGAATTTCGCCGGAAGATTAATGATTACGTCATCTGAAGTAACAAGAAAGCAGAAGTAAGGCGGTCACAGGTGGAAGGCACGGTTTCCCTACAGAGTACCGGGACTCGCCAATAGAAGGTCGCAAAATTGTCTCCTTTGGCCTAAAGTCGGCGGTACGAGGGTATACACAGTTGGTGTTTACGGCCTAGTAACCTGGTGACATCACGAAACGCCTGAGATGACGTGAGCAATGATGGAAGACGAGATTCACCTGTTCTGCAAACAAGCAACCCGCCTCTACGACCTTCTGACACCACTCCTGCTAAGAGACACCGTTGGTACATCCAGTCCTGCTCTGCTGTGGTCATCTGCGACAAGTTTAACATCAAGACTACCGTGTGAACTGTGATTAATACGAAGGCGTGTGGACTGTCGAGAGCAAGATTAATGGCCGAAGTAACAGTATTCTACAGCTGTCACTTGGCACTCCGCTCTACTACACTCTGTCGTCATTCAAGAGTACCGGATGGGAGTACAAGAGGACCAGGTATTGATGTCTACACACGGGGAGAAGCAAGATCGACACCGTCATCGTCAGCGACTACATTCAGCATCCAGCAGCATCGATTTTTTTTTTCTCGTTTACTCAATATGAACAATTGATACAAACAACAAAGTTGGCTCTGAACATCTGTGTAAAGAACATCTGGACACTTTTGTTTAAATGTTGAAAAACAGAGTTAGAATCAATTCTTTATAAATGTTGAAAAACAGATTTAAAATAATTCTGGTATAATATATGAGAATTTCACTCTATAAATTGGTCAGTAATCAAAATCGAAGCCCCTGTGTAATTGTCTCAGCCCAGAACAAACGGTTATGGAAAATTATGTTGTGCTATTTTTTTCAGAATGTTTGAACACAGGAGAGGCGGACCAATATAAACATTGACACTTCTAGTGAGTGAGAACACTTGGCTGTGCAGTCAGCTGAAACCTGTGATATAGTATAGGAATTTTTTTTTTATTTTTAGATACATGTAATAAACGTTAGGTGTGTTCCTTAACATGTCAAGGTTGACATTGATGGGGAGTGGTTAGTACACGGATGTGTACCTGATAGTTCCGTAGTACGCTCCCGGATGACTGAAAGTTCAGTCTGATGATATAACTTTAATGTTTGTTTGAGCACGGTGTGGCCGGCTCTAGAGGACACATGGACTTGGCTAGTGAAGAGCCAAGAGAGTTTAATAGCTAGTTTTTATGGTAGAGTAGGGACATGTTATTTAGCTATGTCAGTAAGGATAGGATGTATGTTTCCTGATATTAGAGGATTGCTGTCAGTTGACAGCTGAGAAATTTATGAAATATGAACATGTTTATTATGATGTTGGACTATTATTTGTCAAATTTTATTAGTTAGGTTAGCTTTTGTTTGTGGCATGAGTTGAATTGTGGGTTTGGATACTAAACCTCGTGAATTTTAACAAATTAACAAGGTTTACTAAGTGCTTGTGCGGGGGGGTTGTAACAAACTAGGCTGTTGTAAGAATTATCCAGAGTGGTTTATCGACAAAAGAGAATGGGAAGCTGAGCCGCATGGTGACCTGACCCCCAGGGGAATTCGCGGTGGAAATAACCGACGCTTTGTTCATATCTGCGTATAATGAATCATCCTATAGTATTCAGGAATTTAGAGAAAATTAGCCTTTATTCATTTTGCATTAAAATTGTATTGTATAATAGTACTGGACACAATATCAAGAGTATTCTAATTATTGAGTTTAAGTCACCATCAGTGACGTCACGAATCAGATCTAACTTTTAAAGCGGAGTGACCGGCGGTCATAGGTCATCAGGGGTTGACAGGTCTACTATTTCTCAAAGTTTTAATAACCATCTTTGTGATCGGGAACAGCTCTGCCGTTAGAGGCTTGTGTAATTTAATTCAGTAAAATAATTCAACCAGTCTGGATCAATTAAGTACAACAGAGGTTAATTGTTATAACTTAAACCTGGCTAGTAACTTGGTAGAACTTTGACTGACTAGGCGGAAGGATACAAGGTTCTAGTCTGGGCTAGGCCAGACGAGGACAAATCAGTGTGAATACGGGAGCAGCTGGGAGAGGTCAAACATCTTACCTCTCCCCAAGACCACCCAACACCTAGAGCTGTGGTCGCCCAAGGTATAGTTGCTATTGTTAATTATAGGGATAGTCTTCTCATTTGCCACTCAGGTCAAGTAGGGAGTGTTAAAGTGATAGGGAGTGAACACATTTAGATTTTGTTTTAGTTTTCTTTTAATAAATTAAATTTGTTATTAATTTGCATTTTATTGTTTCCATGTGTTTTATGTGTATACTTGTCCTGGTCACGTGGTCCACACGAGGCAGAGTTGCATTGGGCGCCGATTCTAACATCGAATCGGAATTATCATTACCGTGTAATTTATTCCACACTCAAGGTCATCGTTTATAGTGGGGATCAAGCCCCTAGGTTGATTAATTAGCGTGATCGATCCAGACCTCGATCATTGCTCTTGTATTACTGGTCTGGTGGTGGCAGCAGAGGTGACTCTAGGGTTTTGTTCAGAGCTTAGGTCACGTCATACTGGGTGTAGAATCCTAAGTCGGTCAATCGTCTTAGGACCACGTGGCGTGGAGTTGGCTTTGTTAAAAGTTTTGGAGTCCCTTGGTTTAGAAATAAAAGTAAGAATACGGGTAGAAGGAAGGAAGTAGAGAGAGAGGAACCCTAACCCGTGTTACAGGGGAGTAGAAGAACTCCCAGAACCCCATCAACCAGGTATATGTGGGCCTGCGGGCCGCTCCAAGCAACAGCCTGGTGGACCAAACTCTCACAAGTCAAGCCTGGCCTCGGGCCGGGCTTGGGGAGTAGAAGAACTCCCAGAACCCCATCAACCAGGTATATGTGGGCCTGCTGCAGGCCGCTCCAAGCAACAGCCTGGTGGACCAAACTCTCACTAGTCGAGCCTGGCCTCGGGCCGGGCTTGGGGAGTAGAAGAACTCCCAGAACCCCATCAACCAGGTATATGTGGGCCTGCGGGCCGCTCCAAGCAACAGCCTGGTGGACCAAACTCTCACAAGTCAAGCCTGGCCTCGGGCCGGGCTTGGGGAGTAGAAGAACTCCCAGAACCCCATCAACCAGGTATATGTGGGCCTGCGGGCCGCTCCAAGCAACAGCCTGGTGGACCAAACTCTCACAAGTCGAGCCTGGCCTCGGGCCGGGCTTGGGGAGTAGAAGAACTCCCAGAACCCCATCAACCAGGTATCAACCAGGTATCAACCAGGAAAGGCAGTTCCAAATCTGCACATTCAGATTACTCATAAGACCATAAGGCAGGAATTTAAACATGGCTCCATTGAATAGGGATTTCTTTGACCGCTTTGTTAACAATTAAGGGGTCCAAGATTATTCACCACCATCAAAATATATTGGGCATAGTTAGCCGACCTTGGGAGCCGGTCGGCCGAGTGGACAGCACGCTGGACTTGTGGTCTTGGGTTCGATCCCAGGCGCCGGCGAGAAACAATGGACAGAGTTTCTTTCACCCTATGCCCCTGTTACCTAGCAGTAAAATAGGTACCTTGGTGTTAGTCAGCTGTCACGGGCTGCTTCCTGGGGGTGGAGGCCTGGTCGAGGACCGGGCCGCGGGGCACTAAAAAAAAAGAAAGGAACCCGAAATCATCTCAAGATAACCTCAAGATAACCTCACCTGATTTGGCCTTACGAAGTACATGATTGGTTTGACATTTCTTGTAAGATTCATATTGACCAGTCTATCAGTCACAAGTACATAAATAACGAAACTGGGCAATTAGGGAAACGGGTACTGACCTCTTGGGGGGAGGGGGGGGGGGAAGAGAGATAAGATATATATACATAACATATCACCTGGAATATTGATCTTGCGCCATAATCTTTAGATGGTGAATACCTTGCGCTCCTTTAAGACTTATCTCGTGTGCAGTGAGATATGATAGTCGATCTTTGTAACATAAATACTTGTGCCCACATCTTGAGACGTTGTGGCATAGTGACCCCCCTTTCCTGACATAACACTTTCTTAACCTTATGACAGTCCACATTGTCTTGAGTATTTTTAAGATTCATTTATAGTTCTCTTCATTTATATGTTGTAATTTTTAGTCTTGAGGTAAATAATATTTAATACTTTGTCTTTCCTCCACAGGTAAGGTTTTGAAGGTGACGGGCAGACACCCCCCGGGGGAGGGGGCAATGGTAACCTTGAGGTGCTTCCGGGGCTTAGCGTCCCCGCGGCCCGGTCGTCGACCAGGCCTCATGTAAGTCGAGATTTCTGAAGGGTCGGGCAGATGGCGCCCGAGCGTCAAGATTTGTACGATCTGTTGATGTTTTTAGATTCAGTTTCTCAGGACAAAAAGTTCTTGCCGCCACTCATAGTATTTGTTCTCGTCCAAGTTCTTTATCACTCTGAACTTTGAACTCAACTGCTATTATGACCCGAATTGTTGGGGGGGGGGAACTATCAGGTGAAAGCGCCAAGCCATTACGACTATATAACACTGGGAAGGGGGTCAGGATACGGTTTTGTGATGGGACGGAGGAGGAAGGAATGGTGCCCAACCACTTGTGGACGGTCGGGGATTGAACGCCGACCTGCATGAACGACTCTCCTAACGCTGACCTCGCTGGACTTGAATTCCATTTGTCTTGCCACTTAACCCTTTATTTAAAACGTGTTGTAAGAGAGCTTATAGTAGCTCGGGTGTGTGACGGAGCCGGTCGGCCGAGCGGACAGCACGCTGGACTTGTGATCCTGTGGTCCTGGATTCGATCCCAGGCGCCGGCGAGAAACAATAGGCAGAGTTTCTTTCACCCTATGCCCCTGTTACCTAGCAGTAAAATAGGTACCTGGGTGTTAGTCAGCTGTCACGGGCTGCTTCCTGGGGGGTGGAGGCCTGGTCGAGGACCGGGCCGCGGGGACACTAAAGCCCAGAAATCATCTCAAGATAACCTCAAGATAACCCTTGTGTGGCTCTTACGACTCCAACGACTTCCTGTTATCCAAAGATTTCTGGGTTTTTGGTTTATTTTCTCCACTTGAATTTGGAATTCCAGGAATATATATTATATATGAATATCAAGGAGTGCAAGGAGTGCCGGACCAACCGGGCTGTGGTGGGTATGTGGGCCTGCGGGCCGCTCCAAGCAACAGTCTAGTGGACCAAACTCTCGCAAGTCAAGCCGGGCTTGGGGAGTAGAAGAACTCCCAGAACTCCATCAACCAGGTATATGTGGGCCTGCGGGCCGCTCCAAGCAACAGCCTGGTGGACCAAACTCTCACAAGTCAAGCCTGGCCTCGGGCCGGGCTTGGGGAGTAGAAGAACTCCCAGAACCCCATCAACCAGGTATATGTGGGCCTGCGGGCCGCTCCAAGCAACAGCCTGGTGGACCAAACTCTCACAAGTCAAGCCTGGCCTCGGGCCGGGCTTGGGGAGTAGACGAACTCCCAGAACCCCATCAACCAGGTATATCCCGGTTTATGCTGTGTGGCACTCGTAGCATGGATCATTTACACCGCTTTAATTATGCTTCACTCAAACATAATAAAATCTGAAATGCACAAGTTTTTCCGGCTGTATTTTGACGGCATCAAAGGTAAACAAGGTGGATGTGTTCGGAGCTGAAATCCTTTTGCAGCTCTGGAAATTGTGTGTTTGTTTACCTGTGCTTGCGTCTAGTGTGCTTCAGAGTTGGGCTTGGCGTCGGGGGGGGGGGGGGGGGCGCTGGATGAGGTGCTAGCGTCAGAAGGCTCGCTAGGTGAGGTGGTGGCGTCGGGGGGGGGGGGGGGGCGCTGGGTCAGGTGCTGGCGTCGGGGGGCTCGCTGGGTGAGGTGCTGGCGTCGGGGGGGGGGGGGCTCGCTGGGTGAGGTGCTGGCGTCGGAGGGCTCGCTGGGTGAGGTGCTGGCGTCGATGCTCAGAAGCTAGAACAAAAGCCCTTGACGTACCTTAGTGTTGTATACATATTCACACTGAACCATCATGAGGCACATGGTGAACACACAAGCTACACAGGACACAGGACACAGGACCTGTGTCTCCTACAAGCTGTTGAAAATGTTGAGAATTAATTACGTTTTAAATGCATGCCTGTGTTACAAATTTTAAAATAGGTTAACCCCTGGAAACACAAACCGTAACTGTCTCTATTTTCTGCTTGTTACAACTTGTAATAAAGTTGTTACATCTTGGCTTAACGTGTTTATGATGTATTAGAACGTTGTTACAACTTGCTATATTGGTTGTTATAACTGGTTAGGAGGTGTTAAAACCTTGTTCGAACGTTGTATCAACGTCGTAGTTTCGGTGTGTGTTTGGGGGGTAATTGAAAGTAAAGAAATTGGTATATACCAATTTCTTTACATGCTCAGGGAATTAAGACAAACTAATGATGGGGTGTTTCATACCATTTGTTCTCCCCCCATCACATGAGGGGACAGAGGACCCCATCATCAGCACCCCATCACTTGTGTTCAACACACGAGATGTTAAAGAAGGGCGTTGTGCAAATCTAGCGAGGAAGATGATTAAGATTCGCTACTTGGAAGAAAAGGTTCCAAGTAGCACGGGCTATGGTGAGCCCGTATTACGAGGGAGAGCAAGAATAACGCCCCTGGGAAGGTGGGTAATATGTCTCCCGGGATGGCGACTATTAACACTGTGTGCAGTAATTCAAAGAAATTCTTGTGAGGAAGACTGCAGCCGCCGCGCCACGGGGGAGGGAGTGCTCTGGTGGTCTCAGTGGGTAAGATGCCTCCCCGACCCTTCCTTGAAGGGAGGGAGGGTGGAGGGTAAGGGTAAGGGAGGGTGGAGGGTAAGACCACCAAAATGTAACTGGGCCAAGGATGAGTCTTGCCTTTGTCTTCGTAGGTGGGAGGTGTCTTAAGACACCCGGACTCCGGTGTTGATCTGTTTCTTACTAACCATCGGATATATGAGCACCAGCTTTAGCTACGACTCAGCTGAAGCTACGACTCGGCTTGAGCTTCGACTCAGCTTAAGCTTCGACTCAGCTTAAGCTTCGACTCAGCTTAAGCTACGACTCTGCTGAAGCTACGACTCGGCTTAAGCAACGACTCAGCTTAAGCTACGACTCGGCTGAAGCTACGACTCGGCTTAAGCAACGACTCGGCTTAAGCAACGACTCGGCTTAAGCTACGACTCGGCTTAAGCTACGACTCAGCTTAAGCTTCGACTCAAGCTGACAGCTTGACGAAAGTTCCTATTGACATGGAACATTCTCTGTAACTAGCTGACATTATAATCATAAGGTGTACAGGATAGATGTAAGTTCAATGTAATAATCTATTTGAGATCTGATAAAGACCTTTTGGGTACTCTGTAATTCTTTTTTGCGCTACCGCTCACAGGGTGGGTATGGGGTGCATAATAAACTAGTCACCTCGGCGGCAACAATTAAATCAGCTTGAGATCAGAGTTATCACAATTTTTGAACTTTCAAACTGCGTTTCCTTACACACACAAGTTGCTAAGGCTTCATTCATCCTTGAACCATGGATGAATTATTCACTCCATTAGTGTGTGGCACTGAGACAAAACAGATGAAAGAAATGTATATGCAGGCGATGAGTCACAATAACGTGGCTGAAGTATGTTGACCAGACCACACACTAGAAGTTTGAAGGGACGACGACGTTTCGGTCCGTCCTGGACCATTCTCAAGACAATCGACTTGAGAATGGTCCAGGACGGACCGAAACGTCGTCGTCCCTTCAAACTTCTAGTGTGTGGTCTGGTCAACAAAACAAATGTATATATTTTTTAAATATATGTTATTAAATATATTGAAGGCTTTACAACGAGTTTTAAACATGATCTTTAGAGAGAGAGACTCAAAGAAACACACTTAGCACTATCTTTGGAGAGACACTCAAGTGACTCACTAACACTTGTCTTCAGAGAGAGAGTGAGTCGCCTCCCATTTGCCTTGTCAGAAGGGCCTCCAAAAACCTGGAAATTCTATTCACCGTCAAACGGTATTTGACTTAAAGGTTCCAAGTCGGATTCTGTGGTTCCCAAGTCGGATTCTGTGGTTCCCAAGTCGGATTCTGTGGTTCCCAAGTCGGATTCTGTCCGCCTGGAATACTGACTCTTAGTCTTGGGCATCATTGGACGTTGTGTTGTCAGGTCACGCAACACCTTCCCCTCGCTATGTTAGGTCACGCAACACACGCACCACAACACCTTCCCCTCGCTATGTTAGGTCACGCAACACACGCACCACAACACCTTCCCCTCGCTGTTAGGTCACGCAACACACGCACCACAACACCTTCCCCTCGCTATGTTAGGTCACGCAACACACTCAACTCAACACCTTCCCCTCGCTATGTTAGGTCACGCAACGCACACTTACCAGAACCGCTCCACGTACCTACGCTCTGCGCAGCCATTTTCAGGAAGAAACTCATTCCGGTGTCACTTTTTTTCCCGCTTCTTTCCCTTCAAGAAGCACCTTGTCCTCTGTGGAACACGGAACGGTATTTATTTTGGTGTGTGGTCCAATATTACCCTTAGGAGGCAGCTTCCCCTTCATCTGTTATGGACCGTAAACAAAACAGGAGGATTGTCTCTAATAGAGATTGTGTCTAGTGGAGATTGTGTGTCTAGTGGAGATTGTGTGTCTAGTGGAGATTGTGTGTCTAGTGGAGATTGTGTGTCTAGTGGAGATTGTGTGTCTAGTAGAGATTGTGTGTCTAGTAGAGATTGTGTGTCTAGTAGAGATTGTGTCTAGTAGAGATTGTGTGTCTAGTGGAGATTGTGTGTCTAGTGGAGATTGTGTGTCTAGTGGAGATTGTGTGTCTAGTGGAGATTGTGTGTCTAGTGGAGATTGTGTGTCTAGTGGAGATTGTGTGTCTAGTGGAGATTGTGTCTACTAGCGATTGTGTCTACTAGCGATTGTGTCTACTAGCGATTGTGTCTACTAGCGATTGTGTCTACTAGCGATTGTGTCTACTAGAGATTGTGTCTACTAGAGATTGTGTCTACTAGAGATTGTGTCTACTAGAGATTGTGTCTACTAGAGATTGTGTCTACTAGCGATTGTGTCTACTAGAGATTGTGTCTACTAGCGATTGTGTCTACTAGAGATTGTGTCTACTAGAGATTGTGTCTACTAGAGATTGTGTCTACTAGAGATTGTGTCTACTAGAGATTGTGTCTACTAGAGATTGTGTCTACTAGAGATTGTGTCTACTAGCGATTGTGTCTACTAGAGATTGTGTCTACTAGAGATTGTGTCTACTAGCGATTGTGTCTACTAGCGATTGTGTCTACTAGCGATTGTGTCTAATAGAGATTCTTTCTCTACTAGAGCTGTGATCGTTGCTTGTTTTACGCGAGTAAATTCTTTAGCAAAACACTATCATTGTTAAATTGTTGTCCGCTGGCTGTTAATTAGCTGTCAGGTCGACACCTTATTGCTTGCTTGCTGGCCAACCTTCACCAGCTGGTAGCTGTTAGATGTTGTTAAAGATACGCTACCTGGTACTGAAAGTTCCAAGTAGCACGGGCTATGGTGAGCCCGTAGGCCTTTCACCAGCTGGTAGCTTGCCCTCTGTTCTCACCAAATTGTCGTGACGCGAAGGGGTTGAGCTTCAGCTCCTTGATCCCGCCTCTCAACGGTCAATCATTGTGTGAGAGTTTGTGTCTGTGTCTGTCATATCTGTCTGTCGTGTCTGTCTGGCTGCGATATTCCATACTTCTGTCAGTTCTCTCTCCAGGTATCGTTCAGGGTATTGAACGATCTCTCATTTTACACTTGAAATTTTAGATGCTCAAAGTTTAAATAAAAAAAAATAAAACTGGAATTGCTGTTAACTTGGGCAAAGTTGCAGAAAAAGTTGCAAAATAAGTCTTGTTTCAGTGCAGTATTTTGAGACGCTTCGCATTGACGGGAAATATGGAGGGTTACGAATCCCTGGTTACGAATCCCTGGTTACGAATCCCTGGTTACGAATCCCTGGTTACGAATCCCTGGTTACGAATCCCTGGTCACGAATCCCTGGTCACGAATCCCTGGTTACGAATCCCTGGTTACGAATTCCTGGTTTCGAATCCCTGGTTATGAATCCCTGGTTACGAATCCCTGGTTACGAATCCGTGGTTACGAATCCCTGGTTACGAATCCCTGGTTACGAATCCCTGGTTACGAATCCCTGGTTACGAATCCCTGGTTACGAATCCCTGGTCACGAATCCCTGGGTCACGAATCCCTGGGTCACGAATCCCTGGGTCACGAATCCCTGGGTCACGAATCCCTGGGTCACGAATCCCTGGGTTACGAATCCCTGGGTTCACGAATCCCTGGTTACGAATCCCTCCCCCTCCTTACAACCCCCCACCCCCCCTCCCCTCTCACATTACTCTGTACCAACCTTGTGCTGGTTCCAGGAATCAATGTCCCCGCGACCCAGTCTCTGACCCGGGCCTCCTGATTGGTGGTCTGGATCAACCAGACTGTGTGACGTGTGTTATCTTGAGGTTATCTTGAGATGATTTCGGGGCTTTAGTGTCCCCGCGGCCCGGTCCTCGACCAGGCCGCGGGGACCTCGACCAGGTACAGTCCTTGCACCGCTACTGTTCCTTATTCTCATATCTGATATAGACAAAAATACACGCCACAGCTTCGTGTCGTCCTTTGCAGATGACACAAAAATCAGCATGAAAATTACCTCTGCTGAAGACATTGAAAAACTACAAGCAGATGTCAACAAAGTTTTTGATTGGGCAGCAGAAAATAACATGATGTTTAACAGTGATAAATTTCAGGTACTCAGGTACGGCAAAAATGAGGATCTGAAACATAATACAGGGTACAAAACACAATCGAATCTTCCCATAGTAGGAAAACAGCATGTCAAGGATTTGGGAATAATGATGTCCGACGATCTAACGTTTAGGGAGCATAACCAAGCAAATATCGCGTCAGCCAGAAAAATGATCGGATGGATTACGAGAACTTTCAAATCCAGGGATCCCATCACAATGGTTGTACTCTTCAAGTCACTTGTGCTGTCCCGTCTCGAGTACTGCTCAGTACTCACTTCCCCCTTCAGAGCAGGAGAGATTGCTGAAATAGAGGGAATACAGAGAACATATACGGCACGCATAGACGAGATAAAACACCTAAATTATTGGGATCGTCTCAAAGCTCTCCAAATGTACTCTCTAGAAAGGAGACGAGAGAGATACCAAATAATATACACCTGGAAAATACTGGAGGGTCAGGTCCCAAATCTACACAGTAAAATAACAACGTACTGGAGTGAACGATATGGAAGAAAATGCAAGATTGAACCTGTGAAGAGCAGAGGTGTCATAGGCACAATCAGAGAGCACTGTATAAACATCAGGGGTCCGCGGTTGTTCAACGTCCTCCCAGCGAGCATAAGAAATATTGCCGGAACAACCGTGGACATCTTCAAGAGAAAACTGGACGGTTTTCTAAGAGAAGTTCCGGATCAGCCGGGCTGTGGTGGGTACGTGGCCCTGCGGGCCGCTCCAAGCAACAGCCTGGTGGACCAAACTCTCACAAGTCGAGCCTGGCCTCGGGCCGGGCTTGGGGAGTAGAAGAACTCCCAGAACCCCATCAACCAGGTATCAACCAGGCCTCCACCCCCAGGTAGCAGCCCGTGACAGCTGACTAACACCCAGGTACCTATTTTACTGCTAGGTAACAGGGGCATAGGGTGAAAGAAACTCTGCCCATTGTTTCTCGCCGGCGCCTGGGATCGAACCCAGGACCACAGGATTACATGTCCAGCGTGCTGTCCGCTCGGCCGACCGGCTTCTGTCATCGGCTTCTGTGTGCTCACATATGGTTCGTAGCTCGCTTGATCGGGAATACTTTGAGGAGTGTATATCAGGTTTATTGCCTCAACTCCCCCTCCCAATCATCCCCCCGCCCCCCCCAATCCCTTGAATCCCTCACCCCTTCCTCCCCCTCACC
Source organism: Procambarus clarkii (assembly GCF_020424385.1). NCBI lineage: Eukaryota > Metazoa > Arthropoda > Malacostraca > Decapoda > Cambaridae > Procambarus > Procambarus clarkii. The sequence continues at coordinate 12,470,160 of NC_059635.1, forward strand.
CCTTGAATCCCTTACCTCTTCCCTTGTTCCCAAAGGGTTTTTTCCTCGCTAGGTTGTGATGGGAACTAAACATTTGCCAGTAGATGGAGTAATCTGGTGCTGAACCGAGTGATGGCGTGCCTCTGTTGGAAGCATCTATCCCACTTTAGGCTCTCAGTGGGGACAACATCCATCTTGGCTTGTTTTGTGCTCGCTCTTGTGGAATACCGGCGCTGGGGGCCTCTGCGGTGACGCTGCTAGAGGGGGGCACGGCGCCCCCCGAGTTGTAGAGGTTATTTGGCACTGTAGGTCTCTGATTTAGGTTAGTGATTCATATTTATTTAGATTTACTCGGATTTACAATATTTAGATTCTAGATACTCGGGATTTAGATACTCGGATATACTCGGATTTAGATTTATATGTTAGGCTGCGAGCAGCCGCGTCCAACAGCCTGGTTGACCAGACCAGTCCAGCATCGAGGTGGTCTGGTTGACGACCGGGCCGCGGGGGCGTTAAGCCCCCGGAAACGCCTCAAGGTAGTGTGTGTGTGTGTGTGTGTGTGTGTGTGTGTGTGTGTGTGTGTGTGTGTGTGTGTGTGTGTGTGTGTGTGTGTGTGTGTGTGTGTCTGTGTGTGTGTGTGTGTGTGTACTCACGTAGTAGTGACTGCGGGGAGTTGAGCTCTGGCTCTTTGGTCCCGCCTCTCAACTGTCAATCAACAGGTGTACAGATTCCTGAGCCTATTGGGCTCTATCATATCTACATTTGAAACTGTGTATGGAGTCAGCCTCCACCACATCACTTTCTTATGCATTCCATCTGTTAACTACTCTGACACTGACAAAAAATTCTTTCAAATGTGCGTGCGTGCGTGCGTGGTAGCACGTGCCGTGATCATTCCCACTCGTAATGGTCTTGAGACAACTTCCTCGTGCTCCTCAGCTGCTCCTTATCGTAACTGCCCGCGGAGGGTTCGGCAGGGTAATATAATCATTGCCGTTCTGTTATCTCTCGTACTTAAGCCAGTATAATAGGGGCAGGATTGGCCATTATGGTGGTGCTTGAGGGCTCTGCCAGCGCTCCAGTGGTTATCTTGAGGTTATCTTGAGATGATTTCGGGGCTTTTTAGTGTCCCCGCGGCCCGGTCCTCGACCAGGCCTCCACCCCCAGGAAGCAGCCCGTGACAGCTGACTAACACCCAGGTACCTATTTACTGCTAGGTAACAGGGGCATAGGGTGAAAGAAACTCTGCCCATTGTTTCTCGCCGGCGCCTGGGATCGAACCCAGGACCACAGGATCATAAGTCGAGCGTGCTGTCCGCTCGGCCGACCGGCTCCCTCAGTGATGCAACATTGCACCATGGCTGCCATCATCTATATTACACTAATCTATATTACACCTCGTTCATCTATATTACACTAATTCTCTTGTACACACAGAAATCTCAATAACCTGATGCATCAATGAACACATACGACCATGTCGTATCTTGGTTATCTTGAGATGATTTCGGGGCTTTAGTGTCCCCGCGGCCCGGTCCTCGACCAGGCCTCCACCCCCAGGAAGCAGCCCGTGACAGCTGACGAACTCCCAGGTACCTATTTACTGCTAGGTAACAGGGGCATTCAGGGTGAAAGAAACTTTGCCCATTTTGTTTCTGCCTCGTGCGGGAATCGAACCCGCACCACAGAATTGCGAGTCCTGCGCGCTATCCACCAGGCTACGAGGCCCCCTAGCTCAGTCGAGTCGTAGCTCAGTCGATTAAGGCAGCGTCTGGGATGATCTCGGACGTAGGTTCGAATCCTCGTCACGGCCCTTGTGGATTTGTTCACTCTCTTGTATATCTTGATATATCTTGTGTGTCAGTATGGGAGTCCTCTATGTGGTCTCAACTGTGGAGATTCGAACTCTGGCTGGCAGATAACTAGCAAACTGTAGAGTCTTATCAACACCTATAAACTCTGTTGCACATACACGATGTATTTACATGCACGATGTATTTATGTTCATACACGATGTATTTATGTACATACACGATATATTTATGTATATACACGATGTATTTGTTCATACACGTATATGTATTTGTATTTATGTACATACACGATGTATTTATGTATATACACGATGTATTTATGTTCATACACGATGTATTTATGTATATACACGATGTATTTATGTATATACACGATGTATTTATGTACATACACGATGTATTTGTGTTCATACACGATGTATTTATGTACATACACGCGCACCTTTAAATGTAGATATGAAAGATTGATTGGTTGATTGATGAAGATTAAGCCACCCCCAAGAGGTGGCACGGGCATGAATAACCCGTAAGTGGTAGATTTGTTTAAGTGAATGTGACCTTTGGTCGCGAATGATGGAGACCAATAGGCTCTGAAATATATACACCAGTCGATGATGATGGGGAATTACGAGACGGGACCCAAGAGCCGGAGCTCTTGGGTTAGAGGTCTTGAGCGGCCGCGTCGGCTACGAGGAGGTGCACCCAGCTCCTTAACGCGGGAGATCTGCCAGCCCCTTAAAGCGGGAGATCTGCCAGCCCCTTAAAGCGGGAGATCTGCCAGCCCCTTAAAGCGGGAGATCTGCCAGCCCCTTAAAGCGGGAGATCTGCCACAGCCCCTTAAAGCGGGAGATCTGCCAGCCCCTTAAAGCGGGAGATCTGCCAGCCCCTTAAAGCGGGAGATCTGCCACAGCCCCTTAAAGCGGGAGATCTGCCACAGCCCCTTAAAGCGGGAGATCTGCCACAGCCCCTTAAACCGGGAGATCTGCCACAGCCCCTTAAACCGGGAGATCTGCCACAGCCCCTTAAAGCGGGAGATCTGCCACAGCCCCTTAAAGCGGGAGATCTGCCACAGCCCCTAAGAGTCCCATCCCCCTTGCAGACCCACCCAGTGACCTCTGACCATTACTGGAGACGGTACACCGGTGCCCATTAGCCAAGAGGGCGTCTCGGTATACAAGAAAGAGAGCAAAGATACATCGCTCTATTACAGACTCGTGTTGCTATCGTACCATTCGGTATGATAGCAGTATATGATATGATTCCGCGTGTCAGAGGCTATTAAGATCACCGCGAGATAACTAACAGCACACAGATAACTCGAGTTCACAGGAGAAAAGTCAGTTCAAAGATGGAGTCAGTCAATTCAACTACAGAAGTAAAGTCAGTTGAACGGTGGAATGAGTCAGTTCAACTATAGAGGGAAAGTCAGTTCAGCGATGGAATGACTAATCAGACCAGACAAGAGAAGAGTAGGCTCACGGTATTCATTGTATGAAAACACTTTGCCAGAAGAGGCTCATGTATAATGTATAATTCTGTATAAATGATAATATAATCATGTATAAACCAGAGTAGAGTAACTGATGCTTTTAAATTGGATTGGTGCTACATAGCCTTCCCGGCTTGGTGCTACATAGCCTTCCCGGCTTGGTGCCTTCTTTTGATAATTACTTACTTACATTTAAATTAGATTTGAAATGACCTAATAGGGATAACGTCACGGTAATGGGGGGGATCTTGATACCTGGTTGATGGGGTTCTGGGAGTTCTTCTACTCCCCAAGCCCGGCCCGAGGTCAGGCTCGACTTGAGAGAGTTTGGTCCAGCAGGCTGTTGCTTGGAGCGGCCCGCAGGCCCACATATACCTGGTTGATGGGGTTCTGGGAGTTCTTCTACTCCCCAAGCCCGGCCCGAGGTCAGGCTTGACTTGTGAGAGTTTGGTCCACCAGGCTGTTGCTTGGAGCGGCCCGCAGCAGGCCCACATATACCTGCTTGATGGGGTTCTGGGAGTTCTTCTACTCCCCAAGCCCGGCCCGAGGCCAGGCTTGACTTGTGAGAGTTTGGTCCACCAGGCTGTTGCTTGGAGCGGCCCGCAGGCCCACATATACCTGGTTGATGGGGTTCTGGGAGTTCTTCTACTCCCCAAGCCCGGCCCGAGGCCAGGCTTGACTTGTGAGAGTTTGGTCCACCAGGCTGTTGCTTGGAGCGGCCCGCAGCAGGCCCACATATACCTGGTTGATGGGGTTCTGGGAGTTCTTCTACTCCCCAAGCCCGGCCCGAGGCCAGGCTCGACTTGTGAGAGTTTGGTCCAGCAGGCTGTTGCTTGGAGCGGCCCGCAGCAGGCCCACATACCCACCACAGCCCGGTTGGTCCGGCACTCCTTGGAGGAATAAATCTAGTTTCCTCTTGAAGATGTCCACGGTTGTTCCGGCAATATTTCTTCTTATCAAATAGTTCAGTTGTCTAAAATACTTGTATAATATATACAAGTAGATATTTGAATAGTTACTATAAAGAAAGATACGGAAGGAAACATGAGGGCGGAAAGTTATTGCAATAGATGACCCCCAGCACTCCTGCTGGGGGTCAAGTATGGGTGTGTGGGCCTGCTGCGGGCCGCTGCAAGCAACAGCCTGGTGGACCAAACTCTCACAAGTCAAGCCTGGCTTCGGGCCGGGCTTGGGGAGTAGAACAACTCCCAGAACCCCATCAAGCAGGAGCTAGCGCTCACCCTTTAAGTACTCACGCCCACCCACCACCACACGCCCACCCCACCACCACACACCCACCCCACCACCACCACCACCACCACACGCCCACCCCCACCACCACCACCACCACCACACGCCCACCCCCACCACCACACGCCCACCCCACCACCACACGCCCCCCCTCACCCCACGCCCACTTACGTGTGCATGTATTGGAACACGGCCGCTGCTGTTGTCATTGAGATTCGTTAATTACCGCTCGCGAGAATGAGACAATATTTGGCTACCAAATTAAGTTTGAGAATACTCGTCGCGCTCCGTAAATTTACCGAGGCAATCAGCAGTGTCCTGGGCGAGTTTGGGTTCATTGGAAGAGATTATGATGAGTTATGAATAATTTATGATAGCGTATAATGAGGGGTCGTGTGGCCAGGAGGAGGGGGGGGCATAATTATGATAGCGTATAATGAGGGGTCGTGTGGCCAGGAGGAGGGGGGGGCATAATTATGATAGCGTATAATGAGGGGTCGTGTGGCCAGGAGGAGGGGGGGGCATAATTATGATAGCGTATAATGAGGGGTCGTGTGGCCAGGAGGAGGGGGGGGGGCATAATTATGATAGCGTATAATGAGGGGTCGTGTGGCCAGGAGGAGGGGGGGGGCATAATTATGATAGCGTATAATGAGGGGTCGTGTGGCCAGGAGGAGGGGGGGGCATAATTATGATAGCGTATAATGAGGGGTCGTGTGGCCAGGAGGAGGGGGGGGCATAATTATGATAGCGTATAATGAGGGGTCGTGTGGCCAGGAGGAGGGGGGGGGGGGCATTATCAACTCATGTGACGTAAATCTTCGAAACCACTTTACCGATTTCTTATCAAGAGAAACCGCCAAGCCATTGCGACTATATAGAACTTGGAAGGGGGCCAGGATAAGGATTTGCTAGGGTCAGGTAGGATATTTTAGGTTTGGAATACCTGGATGATGCCTGGACTGGGTTCTGGAAGTCCCTTTTGGCTCCTCAAGTCCAGTCCGAGGCCGAACTTGAGGATCGTTACATCAAGTTCGCTACTAAGTGAAAGGTTCGGTTGTCTTAACATTTCAGTTTACTTGAAATAATAACTAAGTTCGCAAACATTCAGATATACGGAGAGGCTGAGATTTAGGCTCAAACCGGTTTCAAATATGAAAATGAACGTGAAATTAGTTTATTAAGGTGTAAATATACTCAGAGGGATGAGGGTACCTCAAGCTATTCTCACCCTGTTCAGTAATATATATATATATATATATATATATATATATATATATATATATATATATATATATATATATATATATATATATATATATATATATATAGAATATTGTGACAATAATCTCTTCCAAGAGAGATTGAGCCTGCTCTTCTCTACATCAAGTTACGTATAATGTACAAGAATAAGAGGCTACCTTCAAGATACGTCTACCAGTAGCACAAAACGTTTTGACCAGGAGGCAAACGTACCCAAGACTCACCCCCTACTCCACACTCCCTCCACGCCGGCTCGTCATCAACCAACTACCCTTCCCAGCCTGCCTTCTCCTGATTGGTGACTCGCCGACTGCACAACTGCACTTCTGCACCTCAGCGCCCTCTACCCGAGTCGATGTCTGGGCTTGAACCAGCCATTGAAGTCAGAATATCCTTGTACTCTCAAGCAATGAACAACTAACTGATATACGCTGTGTATCAGGTGGATGTTTCTCAGCTAGCGCCATATTCTCAGCACCTGATTATTTTTCACTGTGTGAAAAATAATCAGGTGCCCCCTACAATAATATAAATATATTATTGTAGAGTAACTTCATCCCTCTTATTCATTTATGTTATATTTTTGGACTTGTTTATTTGCACTGTACATTGCCAAGGGATTGTCTTTGTTTATAATTTGTTTTCTATATTAATTAAAGTTTCATTGTTCATACTGTGTGTTTCGCGCGTCTTCACTTACTTTACCACAGACAAACAGGCAAGCAGTCTATCTTTTCTTTTTGTAAGTGTGACTAGGCATTGACACCAGCCATTAGGAGGACTGCCGAACATCTACACTCCTACACTTTCCCGACACACATATATATATATATATATATATATATATATATATATATATATATATATATATATATATATATATATATATATATATATATATATATATAAATACATACACACACACATTAATCAAGGGACAATCAAGAACATAATGTATGAGGGTGAGAGACCTTAACATACCACATAGTTTACACTTGGTATCCTTATCATTAACACCTGTACCCAAATCCCAGTAATATTTGTACCATTTCAAATATTGGTACAAATATACGACCATTTTTGGTGTTAGTGCGCATACGTGCGTGTGTCAGGCTTATGGGGGCCTCGCGCACTTGGGAGGGCCCCCTCACGCACTCAGGCGGCCCCTCACGCACTCAGGCGGCCCCTCACGCACTCAGGCGTCCCCTCACGCACTCAGGCGTCCCCTCACGCACTCAGGCGTCCCCTCACGCACTCAGGCGTCCCCTCACGCACTCAGGCGGCCCCTCACGCACTCAGGCGGCCCCTCACGCACTCAGGCGGCCCCTCACGCGGCCCCTCACGCACTCAGGCGTCCCCTCACGCACTCAGTCGTCCCCTCACGCACTCAGGCGTCCCCTCACGCACTCAGGCGGCCCCTCACGCACTCAGGCGTCCCCTCACGCACTCAGGCGTCCCCTCACGCACTCAGGCGTCCCCTCACGCACTCAGGCGGCCCCTCACGCACTCAGGCGGCCCCTCGCGCACTCTGGGAGGACGCAGCGAGGCGTGTGTGTAAGTATGGAGAAGTGTGTGCGTGTGAGTGTCACAAATGGATGACAGTCAGCGGAAGGGCCGGGTGAGCTGATAAGTGTTATAAGTCTGATTACGGCAACTGCTCCGGGCTTCTCCCAAATGGCTGTCATTGTAGTGTGGGAGTATCACATTTACAGCCATGTTGCAGGAGGGACTGAGCAACAGAGAGATGGGGTGGTGTGGGGACTGAGCAACAGAGAGATGGGGTGGTGTGGGATGGGGACTGAGCAACAGAGATGGGGTGGTGTGGGATGGGAACTGAGCAACAGAGAGATGGGGTGGTGTGGGATGGGGACTGAGCAACAGAGAGATGGGGTGGTGTGGGATGGGGACTGAGCAACAGAGAGATGGGGTGGTGTGGGATGGGGACTGAGCAACAGAGAGATGGGGTGGTGTGGGATGGGGACTGAGCAACAGAGAGATGGGGTGGTGTGGGATGGGGACTGAGCAACAGAGAGATGGGGTGGTGTGGGGACTGAGCAACAGAGAGATGGGGTGGTGTGGGATGGGGACTGAGCAACAGAGAGATGGGGTGGTGTGGGGACTGAGCAACAGAGAGATGGGGTGGTGTGGGATGGGGACTGAGCAACAGAGATGGGATAGAAATGTTGCAAGCACAACAGGGAACGTCTTCAAGATGGAACCGGCAAGTTTCAGCTGAAATTACTGGATCCATCTGGCTGTGATGGCTATATGGGTCAATAGGCCACAGATACAAACAGCCTTATAGATCAAGAAAGCACCAGAAAACCACCCCCCCCACACCCCCCCAAGGCCAGGCTGTGATAGAAGAATTCTCGAAATCGTTCACAGGTAATCCAGTAATAATTCAGGTGCCTAAATAAATTATGAATGGAGACTGGGATAGGATACATTATATGGACTGCGAAGGTTCGCTATCAAAATAATACAGTACAACACGAACTGTATTTGCTTTGGGTTTAAAGTTAGTGTTTAGATTGTATTTTATCAGCAATTTTTTTCCCAATAAATAAGACAGGATACATTACGGAATGATATCAAGAGCCATGAACACTTTGTAAGCCAGAAGACACCAGTAGCAGCACCAGTAGCAGCACCAGTAGCAGCACCAGGAGCAGCACCAGTAGCAGCACCAGTAGCAATACCAGTAGCAGCACCAGTAGCATCACCAGTAGCAGCACCAGTAGCAGCACCAGTAGCAGCACCAGTAGCAGCACCAGTAGCAGCCCCAGTAGCATCACCAGTAGCAGCACCAGTAGCAGCACCAGTAGCATCACCAGTAGCAGCACCAGTAGCAGCACCAGTAGCATCACCAGTAGCAGCACCAGTAGCAGCACCAGTAGCAGCACCAGTAGCATCACCAGTAGCAGCACCAGTAGCATCACCAGTAGCAGCACCAGTAGCGATATGTTACTGTATATACTAATAGTTGCAATTACGTTATGGCTAATTCAACTACTCTCGTTATGGAAGATGATCGGGTTACCTACCTTGTTACCAGCTTGCTTGGGTTAATTATGGCTAATCACATAACCAGCTTCCCCATGTTGAATGTCAGCCAATTACTTGCAGGTGCTTCTGAAGGAGTCCTCGGACGCCGCTGTCAAGACGGCAGACTATGACGAGATATGGAATTATCAATTCAATATTGCAGCGCTGACACACGGCTGCAAATTACCGGAAAAAAGTACGATTGTAGGTTAATAAAATCTTGGGTTGATTCGGATTCGGGCTGAGGCCACCATCTTCGACTATTGCGGGAGGACGTCGTCCAATCAGAGGTGATGGGCTTTTAAGTGTGATGGACAGCTAGGGTGAGGTCCCCTGACTGCTCCTTGCTCACAGGAAGGTGCCGTAGATAATGTCCAAAATCAGCCAATGAGGTACCAGTAGAGGCGTCGCTATACCGTAGTTCGTATCCAAAATCAGCCAATGAGGGACCAGTAGAGGCGTCGCTATACCGTAGTTCGTGTCCAAAATCAGCCAATGAGGTACCAGTAGAGGCGTCGCTATACCGTAGTTCGTATCCAAAATCAGCCAATGAGGGACCAGTAGAGGCGTCGCTATACCGTAGTTCGTGTCCAAAATCAGCCAATGAGGGACCAGTAGAGGCGTCGCTATACCGTAGTTCGTGTCCAAAATCAGCCAATGAGGGACCAGTAAAGACGTCGCTATACCGTAATTCGTAAGGCCTGCGGGCCGCTCCCAGCAACAGCCTGTTGGACCAAGTTATCACAAGTCGAGCCTGGGCTCAGGCCGGGCTCGGGGAGTAGAACAACTCCCAGAACCCTCTCCAGGTATACTCCAGTAATGGCTGGTGCGTATCGGTAACCATAGTTTACTGGAACTGGTAAACCTGTGAGAAGTGATTTACTGTGTCTGGTTCTTATGATGTGCAATGCAGTGCACTATTGAAGAGCGTTAAGAGAACGATTATACTGTCTTGTGTTTAGCTGTGGTATTAAGTTGTGTGGTGTAGATGGGACCGACTCCACAGGCGGTGGTGTTACAGGCCATTCAGTGTGTGTTATATGGAATCAGATTACAATGCCAGTGTTATTAGGGTGTAGGTTCGGTTGTGGTTTAGCATTGTAGTGTCCGTTCATGCCGTTTGGTGTTTACGTTGCATTGGGTGTCGTCACAGTGTCGTTGGATACTGTGTGATTCACCGTAGTGTCGCACGGTGTGGCGGTGGGGGCAGTGTAGTGATGGCACCCGCTGTAAATTATTTTCTCATCAGCGCTCGATTATAACAGTTTAATTTGGCGTGAATAATGGCGCCGTAAAGTGTGGGGATGATTTAGGAGGGTGAGGCCCGTATCAGTGCATGGCGTGGCTCTGCACACTGTTTAATGTAGGCTGCTCTCTGTTGCCTCTCCCTCATGGCTACTCAACTGTTTGGGCCTGCAGGATCGATCCCCGCTTCACTAGCCTGTATTCACCTAGTTAGATTCACCTAGTTGTGTTTGCGGGGGATGAGCTTTGCTCTTTCGGCCCGCCTCTCAACTGTCAATCAACTGTTTACTAACTACTACTTTTTTTCAACACACACACCCCCAGGAAGCAGCCCGTGACAGCTGACTAACTCCCATGTACCTATTTACTGCTATACTGCTAGGTAACAGGGGCATTCAGGGTGAAAGAAACTTTGCCCATTTGTTTCTGCCTGGTGCGGGAATCGAACCCGCGCCACAGAATTACGAGTCCTGCGCGCTATCCACCAGGCTACCAGGCCCCTGTGTGTGTGTGTGTGTGTGTGTGTGTGTGTGGGGGGGGGGGGGGGGAAGCGATGAAGGCAATCAGTAGTAACCCAACACCAGCAGCCATTCACAGGAAGCAAAAACTGCTTGACAAAGTGTGTCACAAACCCCGAATAGTACGGCTGGTGTATATCTTCCAGACGCATGGGTCTGGGCACTGGGTCTCTTCCCCTCCCTCCCTCATTATTCGCCTCCCTCTCCCCTCACTAGCTCCAACGATAGAGGGGATTACCCTCACAGTGTGAGGCGGACGGTGTCGCGGCCACGGGGGAAATTGATCCCCTCTGCCATAGCCTAAGTGTAATGCATTGAGGAAATCAATATTGAGAGAGATCAATCTTCATTGCAATCTCAATTGCCAGTTCCTTGCGTCACCTCCCCCCCCCCCCCCTCCGTGTCTCATGGCTTCCCTGGCTCTATCCACCACATATCCTGAGGTTACATCCACCACCACATCACCACATAGCCTAGCGCCGCCACTACCTCATATCCTACATATCCTGGCTGAGGAAATGTCAAAATAGGAGATATTCGCGCTCAGACATTGCTCTAGAATGTGAAGTGGCTGTAATACGAGCAAGACATGAATATGAAATGAGGTTTGCTTTTGTAATTCGGATAAGATCTTACTTATATCTTTCTTACTTACTTACTTATATATATAAGATCTTACTTACACGACTTACGGTGTCGTGATTGTGTTGACAGTGTGAACAAGCTGGGCTCTCCAGTAGGGTTATAATTCTCTTGTGTATGGAACTGTATTTTGTTTGTGTGTGTGTGTTCTCTGTGCGTGCGTGTGAGAGGAGGGCGCACGCAATGGAGTCCATACCTAGTGGTGCGTGTCTCTGGAGAGGGAATATCTTAAGATTGTCTTGAGATGATTTCGGGGCTTTTTTTTAGTGTCCCCGTGGCCCGGTCGTCGACCAGGCCTCCACCCCCAGGAAGCAGCCCGTGACAGCTGACTAATACCCAGGTACCTATTTTACTGCTAGGTAACAGGGGCATAGTGTGAAAGAAACTCTGCCCATTGTTTCTCGCCGGCGCCTGGGATCGAACCCAGGACCACAGGATCACAAGTCCAGCGTGCTGTCCGCTCGGCCGACCGGCTCCCCAATGTCACGCCCCCCAGGGACGGGAATGTCACGCCCCCCAGAGCCTTACGTCACTCTGGGGACGTGAGTCGTGTCTGCATTTGAGGGGTCCAGTCACCCGTTGAATTATCCTGCATAAAAAAGAATGAACAAAGGAAAAAAAGTTAAGAATAAAAACCACCGTTGTTTTGACTTTTAACTCAACATAGCCGGCAATTTCAATTGAGTGCTTCCTGTCAGAGCCGAGCACCGTGATTGCTGGACCGGAGCGAAGCCAAACACCACAGACCATCGTTGAAAAGTGGAATTTAATAACTTTGTGCGCGTTTTATTAATTGCTTTAACGCATACTATGCATGGTAATCTAGTCACACGCAATTCGGTACCGGCAATACTTATTTAACTAATATATTTTAGCATATGCATCTATTCGTCTATCCTAGAATATATGAAAGGGTGTATTATACTGTCTGCCCTGGTTTGTGTCTCGGAGAGGCTGCAGGATCCAAGTTCAGTAGAACTTCTGGTTTCAACTGTTTTACCATGTAGCTCAGTCGATTAAGGCAGCGTCTGGGAAGCTCTGGGACGTAGGTTCGAATCCTCGTCACGGCCCTTGTGGATTTGTTTATTATTTGTTCATATATGATAAAATTCCCCATCTCGTAGGATGGTTAGTTATACAAGGGGCCTATGATCACTATAATCTATATTGGCAAACTTTAGGGGCAGAGACTTATGTGTATCAGTCTACGGATTCCACAACCCATGTTTTGTTTACTTTTATTTCACCGGGTTAGTACCATGCCATCTTGAGGTTATCTTGAGATGATTTCGAGGCTTTAGTGTCCCCACGGCCCGGTCCTCGACCAGGCCTCCACCCCCAGGAAGCAGCCCGTGACAGCTGACTAGCACCCAGGTACCTATTTACTGCTAGGTAACAGAGGTATAGGGTGAAAGAAACTCTGCCCATTGTTTCTCGCCGGCGCCTGGGATCGAACCCAGGACCACAGGATCACAAGTCCAGTGTGCTGTCCGCTCGGCCGACCTGCCATCCCCCTAAAAATGAGATTGTACTTAAAGCATCCTTATGCTTTAAGTACGGTTCAAACATTTATCAATGTTTGAACCGAATTTATCAATGTTTTTCCCTTATGTGTAGTGGAACGTCGTATAAAGACGACGGTTCAAACACCAATGTTTGAACATTAATAAATGTTCAAACTATCTTATTTGGTCGTATAATATGTGTTTTTGGGACCAATGAAGTACACCATTTTGGACTATTAGTTTTATAGTCAGAGTAATAAAAACTAAATCTAAATTTGAACATTACCTGGTCACTACTAGAGCACATGTATATACTTTATTAGACCTAACATAGCGTGTATTAGGATTGTTTTTGATAGGTTCTTGAACTCAATTTCCGAATTTCTGGCGTGCCATTTGAGTTAATTAAGTTATACAAAACACGTTTTTTTGGGAGGGTCCAGTTTGACCAAATAGTTATTGAAAGTTAGATATAGAGACCAATATTAATTATTGATCTCTTAATATAGAGTCCAATATTACAAGACCTCGTCGTGGATAGTCGTTAAGGACAGGGGTCTTAAGAAGACCTTGACAAGGCCGCCTACAGACGCCCTAAGGACATCTACTTTTATTTGTAGATGTCACTTTAGGACTATCATGCAGCCACACGTGTAAACGATAACTCTTCATTCAGATGGTCGTCGTCATTCACTGGAAGATAACACTGTTATCACATACGGGAACGATAACAAACTTTTCCTAGGTGTTAGTGATGATGTAAGTAGTTATTCCGAACTGAACCGGACCAAACCGTTTGTGCAAAAGTGTCAATTAGTCCTGTATAGGTTACACTCCGGCACACTCATAGGGGCAACCCGGCCTCTTAACACGTCGCATTTTGACGTACACTCTACCTAAGGTCTAAAAACCGTCGTACTAAAAGAAAATGTAAGCGGCTCGCGAAATTGACATAATGTCCCGTTTTCTGTTTTGGGTCCTCAGGTAGGTTAGGATAAGGGCATTTTAGTACTACTGCTTTTTGACAGTTGGGAAACCTTAGGAGGCCGGGTTTCGTAGGGAGGAGGTGCCAGAGAGGAGGTGCCAGAGAGAGGTGCCAGAGAGAGGTGCCAGCCACCCAGGCAGTTACCAAATTGGAAACCGAACAATGAGAGGGTCGTAACTTAGGGGTAGAGTCCTTGTGGGAGGTCGAGGAGAACATTATTTGACAGTCTTACGATGTTTAACTGCTTGACGGCCACGGGGCCAAGTGTGGCGGAGGTGGTGGTGTTGACGGCTTGTGTGGGACACCTTGTGTGGTGACCTGTCAGTGGGACACCTTGTGTGGTGACCTGTCAGTGGGACACCTTGTGTGGTGACCTGTCAGTGGGACACCTTGTGTGGTGACCTGTCAGTGGGACACCTTGTGTGGTGACCTGCAGTGGGACACCTTGTTTGGTGACCTGTCAGTGGGACACCTTGTGTGGTGACCTGTCAGTGGGACACCTTGTGTGGTGACCTGCAGTGGGACACCTTGTTTGGTGACCTGTCAGTGGGACACCTTGTTTGGTGACCTGTCAGTGGGACACCTTGTTTGGTGACCTGTCAGTGGGACACCTTGTTTGGTGACCTGTCAGTGGGACACCTTGTGTGGTGACCTGTCAGTGGGACACCTTGTGTGGTGACCTGTCAGTGGGACACCTTGTGTGGTGACCTGTCAGTGGGACACCTTGTGTGGTGACCTGCAGTGGGACACCTTGTTTGGTGACCTGTCAGTGGGACACCTTGTGTGGTGACCTGTCAGTGGGACACCTTGTGTGGTGACCTGTCAGTGGGACACCTTGTGTGGTGACCTGTCAGTGGGACACCTTGTGTGGTGACCTGTCAGTGGGACACCTTGTTTGGTGACCTGGCTGTGGGACACCTTGTTTGGTGACCTGTCAGTGGGACACCTTGTTTGGTGACCTGTCAGTGGGACACCTTGTGTGGTGACCTGTCAGTGGGACACCTTGTGTGGTGACCTGTCAGTGGGACACCTTGTGTGGTGACCTGTCAGTGGGACACCTTGTGTGGTGACCTGTCAGTGGGACACCTTGTGTGGTGACCTGTCAGTGGGACACCTTGTGTGGTGACCTGTCAGTGGGACACCTTGTGTGGTGACCTGTCAGTGGGACACCTTGTGTGGTGACCTGTCAGTGGGACACCTTGTGTGGTGAGTTGTCAGTGGGACACCATGTGTGGTGACCTGTCAGTGGGACACCTTGTGTGGTGACCTGTCAGTGGGACACCTTGTTTGGTGACCTGTCAGTGGGACACCTTGTGTGGTGACCTGTCAGTGGGACACCTTGTGTGGTGACCTGTCAGTGGGACACCTTGTGTGGTGACCTGTCAGTGGGACACCTTGTGTGGTGACCTGCAGTGGGACACCTTGTTTGGTGACCTGTCAGTCTTGCTGCACGTACAGTTATGGGTGGGTGTGTGTGTGCGTGTGTGTGTGTGGGTGTGTGTCTACATATATATGGGTGTGTGTCTGCGTGTGTGTGGGTGTGTCTACATATATGTGGGTGTGTGTCTGCGTGAGTGTGGGTGTGTGTCTGCATATATGTGGGTGTGTGTCTGCGTGAGTGTGGGTGTGTGTCTGCATATATGTGGGTGTGTGTCTGCATATATGTGGGTGTGTGTCTGCGTGAGTGTGGGTGTGTGTCTGCATATATGTGGGTGTGTGTCTGCATATATGTGGGTGTGTGTCTGCATATATGTGGGTGTGTGTCTGCGTGAGTGTGGGTGTGTGTCTGCATATATGTGGGTGTGTGTCTGCGTATATGTGGGTGTGTGTCTGCGTGAGTGTGGGTGTGTGTCTGCATATATGTGGGTGTGTGTCTGCATATATGTGGGTGTGTGTCTGCGTGAGTGTGGGTGTGTGTCTGCATATATGTGGGTGTGTGTCTGCGTATATGTGGGTGTGTGTCTGCGTATATGTGGGTGTGTGTCTGCGTATGTGTGGGTGTGTGTCTGCGTATATGTGGGTGTGTGTCTGCGTATATGTGGGTGTGTGTCTGCGTATATGTGGGTGTGTGTCTGCGTATATGTGGGTGTGTGTCTGCGTATATGTGGGTGTGTGTCTGCGTATATGTGGGTGTGTGTCTGCGTATGTGTGGGTGTGTGTCTGCGTATATGTGGGTGTGTGTCTGCGTATATGTGGGTGTGTGTCTGCGTATATGTGGGTGTGTGTCTGCGTATATGTGCTCATGCATGGATGTTGTAGTTTGCTCACATTAGTGCATATAGTCACGGTGTATGCTGTACATGGATGGCAACCTTATCTTGCAGTTACCTTGCGATGATTTCGGGGCTCAACGTCCCCGCGGCCCGGTCTTCGACCAGACCTTGTGGTTGCTGGACTGGTCAACCAGGCTGTTGAACGCGGCTGTTCGCAGCCTGGCGTGATGTGAGTGCTATCGGTCTGTAATTTTTTGCCTCTGCCTTATTTCCTCCTTTATAGAGTGGTGTTATCTGCTGTTTTTAGTATGTCAGGGATAACGCCAGTATCTAGGTCTTGTATCCAAAGAATGTGAAGGGCCTGCGACTGTTTTTTTTAGTTCTTGATGGATATAGAGTTCCAAGAATCAGGGCCTGGTTCAGAGTGTATAGTCACACTATGGCTTGACCACAATCCAATCGGGATAGGGTGATATCTGATATATGATTTGATGTTGGTATCACATCATGGTTGATACGTTGGTATCAAAGGTTGTGGTGCCTTTGGGGGGACGCTAAGCCCCGAAACACCTCAAGGTAACCTCAAGGTAAAGTGGTATTACCATAAACAATAGTATGGCCTAAATGTAAAACTCATTGATGTCATGCACAATGATGCCATCTTGGGTTGTTCTCAGACTGTAACAGTTGGTATGATGAAGAACTAAGACTAAGCTTAATGTGTGCCAACTCAAGCTGTTCCCTCCGTTGTTTCCATACAATGCGTAGAAATACAATGTCTCCATAAGTCTCCATACAATGTGAAGAAAACTCCATTCGATGCATAGCTCAGTCTCAAGCCAAAAAGCTTATGAAATTGAATGTTTCTCTTAATTTTGAAAACACTTGACTACATTCTGCCATAGGAAGATACGGAAGTCTCTGTTCATTATACACCCATCATTGTACAGCAAATGTATAACACTGAAAATATGAGATGCATACCACTAGAAACTGTTGAATCATCTTGAAAATCTCAATCTAACGGAATATTATGTTTCTATTGATGGCTCTTGTGTTCACTGGCACAGGTAGAACAGGTTGTGCATGTGCAATATATAAACCAAACGAAATAATCCTGTCATCTTGAGGTTATCTTGAGATGATTTCGGGGCTTTTTTTTAGTGTCCCCGCGGCCCGGTCCTCGACCAGGCCTCCACCCCCCAGGAAGCAGCCCGTGACAGCTGACTAACACCCAGGTACCTATTTACTGCTAGGTAACAGGGACATTCAGGGTGAAAGAAACTTTGCCCATTTGTTTCTGCCTCGTGCGGGAATCGAACCCGCGCCACAGAATCACGAGTCCTGCGCGCTATCCACCAGGCTACGAGGCCCCAATGAATGCAGACATTGAACGACTGGGCAAGCATAACCCAAACTGAACTGTTGGGTATTTAACTAGCCATTAATTGCCCTACAGTAAATAGTGGTGGAGTGTTTTTTGTTTTTACTAAAAGTGCACTTCAGTCCTTGCATAAACCACCACAATTAATGTTTGGAGTAGACGAGGAGTCACAATAACGTGGCTGAAGTATGTTGACCAGACCACACACTAGAAAGTGAAGGGACGACGACGTTTCGGTCCGTCCTGGACCATATCTTGAGGTTATCTTGAGATGATTTCGGAACTTTTTAGTGTCCCCGCGGCCCGGTCCTCGACTAGGCCTCCACCCCCAGGAAGCAGCCCGTGACAGCTGACTAACACCCAGGTACCTATTTTACTGCTAGGTAACAGGGGGCATAGGGTGAAAGAAACTCTGCCCATTGTTTCTTGCCGGCGCCTGGGATGGAACCCAGGACCACAGGATCACAAGTCCAGCGTGCTGTCCGCTCGGCCGACCGACTTGAGCCATTCTCAAGTCGATTGTGAAAAGTCAAGTCGAAACTTCGTCGTTCCTTCACTTTCTAGTGTGTGGTCTGGTCAACATGTCTGGAGTAGCCTGCAACATTAATCAGGATGTGGTTTATACAAACTATGACAATTTAGATATAAAAGTCAATCGTTTTATAAAATTAAAATCGTTATATAAAAGTAGACCGTTCTTATAGATATATAAAAGTAGGCTTCGTAGATTGGGCCAATAATGCTTGCAGGAAAGAAAATACAGAATACGGTGACTTTGGACTATTAAATGCAATGATTAAAAACATGCTAATTAATATGATTGCTTGAGATTGATAGGAATTAAGAAATGCTCAGAGACCCGAAAACTGCAGCATTACAAGTCTTTGACAAGTTTATTATAAAAAAACTATCTGGGGAAAGCGCCAAGCCATTACGACTATATATAGCACTGAGAAGGGGTCAGGATAAGGATTTGGGATGGGACGGGGGGAAAGGAATGGTGCCCCAACCACTTGTGGACGGTCGGGGATTGAACGCCGATCTGCATGATGCCAGACCGTCGCTCTACCGTCCAGTCCAAGTGGTTGGACTTACTGAGGCTGAGTGAATGTCAGAATATTCAGCTCGCAAACTCTGACGAATCATTAATGCATCAACTTGAACTCTAAATTACGAAATGTCAAACTGTAAAAGATTTTAGTCCTGGCCTGTTGTACAATCAACTATGTAGTGACTGCATCTGGTATATTGGCTGCTATCCTAACAATTTATCCTAAATTTGCTTGTCTATATCACATTTTTATTTTACCTGCATGGCTTATTAATCCAACCCTGTCCTGTGTGACTGTGAACAATAGAAAGTTGGATTTACAAATCTGTAAATTGAAACTTGAATAGTATCATATGTAGTAATTCTAACCTCATGAAATGTGTGTTTAAATCTATAATTTAGACATATTGTTTGGTGTTTGATCCTCTGTGCTGTGTGGCTGTAAACATGAGCAGCATCCTCACTGCTGTAAGGCCGGATTTAATTAATCCAGTTACGCAAAACTGTAGGTTAATTTTTGTCAATAAAGATGTTAATAATATATGTTCTATGCCTCACTTAGTGTGAGATGTAGCCTGAATGGTTGATTGTCCCCCTCTATCTCCTTTCTAACATATTGCTATAGGAAGTTCCTATCTTCAGTCTCTACAACCTTTGTTCTCCATGTTCCTTCTCCCTGCAGATGCATTATTTCTCGATGTATTCTTTCATGAAAGAAATTTCCCCATAACTTGTAACTTTTCTGACATAAGATGCTGGGAGCCTCTGTATAGCCTCCTTGAGAAGGTCTAGAGTAGTTATGTTTGACTTTTATTCGTCCTAGAGTTTCTTCAGTGTTGTGCGCAGTGTTGCAGGGCTCTATCTGCTCTGGCAATACTATAAAATATTGTAGTTGCAACTAAAAAGAGTCCACCTTTTGTTGCAACTACAAAAAAGTCCACCTTTTGTTGCAATTACAAAAAAGTCCACCTTTTGTTGCAACTAAAAAAGAGTCCACCTTTTGTTGCAACTAAAAAAGAGTCCACCTTTTGTTGCAACTAAAAAAGAGTCCACCTTTTGTGGCAACTAAAAAAAGAGTCCACCTTTTGTGGCAACTAAAAAAAGAGTCCACCTTTTGTTGCAACTAAAAAAGAGTCCACCTTTTGTTGCAACTAAAAAAGAGTCCACCTTTTGTGGCAACTAAAGAGTCCACCTATTGTTGCAACCCAAAAAAGTCCACCTTTTTATGGTGTAAAGTATCCAGCAGACCAGGACAAGAAGGCAGCAACCCAACCTG
>NC_059635.1:12489925-12554925 GCF_020424385.1 Procambarus clarkii
TTCCTTCCCTCCCCATTCCTTCCCTCCCACCATTCCTTCCCTCCCCCATTCCTTCCCTCCCCCCCCCATTCCTTCCCTCCCCCCCCATTCCTTCCCTCCCACCTTCCTTCCCTCCCCCCATTCCTTCCCGCCCCCCATTCCTTCCCTCCCCACCATTCCTTCCCTCCCACCATTCCTTCCCTCCCCCCCCATTCCTTCCCTCCCCCCCCATTCCTTCCCTCCCACACCATTCCTTCCCTCCCACCATTCCTTCCCTCCCCCCCCCATTCCTTCCCTCCCCCCCCATTCCTTCCCTCCCACCATTCCTTCCCTCCCACCATCCTTCCCTCCCCCCCCATTCCTTCCCTCCCCCCATTCCTTCCCTCTCCCCCATTCCTTCCCTCCCCCCATTCCTCTCCTCCCTCCCCCCATTCCTTCCCTCCCCCCATTCCTTCCCTCCCCCCCATTCCTTCCCTCCCACCATTCCTTCCCTCCCACCATTCCTTCCCTCCCCCCCATTCCTTCCTTCCCTCCCCCCATTCCTTCCCTCCCCCCATTCCTTTCCTCCCCCCCCATTCCTTCCTCCCACCATTTCCTTCCCTCCCACCATTCCCTTCCCTCCCCCCATTCCTTCTCTCCCTCCCCCATTCTTTCCCCCCCCCTCCCCCATTTCTTTCCCCCCCTCCTCCCTTCCTTCCCCCCTCCCCCCATTCCTTCCCCCCCCTCCCCATTCCTTCCCCCCCTCCCCCCCTCCCCCATTCCTTCCCCCCTCCCCCATTCCTTCCCCCCTCCCTCCCCCCCTCCCCCCATTCTTCCCTTCCTTCCCCCCTCTCCCCATTCCTTCCCCCCCCTCCCCCATTCCTTCCCTCCCCCCATTCCTTCCCTCCCCCCATTCCTTCCCTCCCCCCCCATTCCTTCCCTCTCCCCCCCATTCCTTCCCTCCCACCATTCCTTCCCTCCCCCCATTCCTTCCCTCCCCCCATTTCCTTCCCTCCCCCCATTCCTTCCCTCCCCCCATTCCTTCCCTCCCCCCATTCCTTCCCTCCCACCATTCCTTCCCTCCCCCCCATTCCTTCCCTCCCCCCCATTCCTTCCCTCCCACCATTCCTTCCCTCCCACCATTCCTTCCCTCCCCCCATTCCTTCCTTCCCTCCTCCCCATTCTTTCCCCCCCCTCCCCCATTCTTTCCCCCCTCCCCCATTCCTTCCCCCCCCCCCCATTCTTCCTTCCCCCCTCCCCCAATTCCTTCCCCCCCTCCCCCCCCCCCCCCATCCTTCCCCCTCTCCCCCATTCCTTCCCCCCCCTCCCCCATCCTTCCTTCCTTCCCCCCCTCCCCTCCATTCCTTTCCCCCCCTCCCCCCCCCCTCCCCCATTCCTTCCCCCCCTCCCCCATTCCTTCCTCCCCCCCAGTCCTTCTCCCCCCCATTCGCTTCCCCTATTTCCTTCCCCCATTCCAGAATCGAGATATTTTTTGACAGGATCGCGCGTTTTTTGGGGGGAGTAAATTCCTGTTGTTATCTTGAGGTTATCTTAAGATGATTTCGGGGCTTAGCGTCCCCGCGGCCCGGTCCTCGACCAGGCCTCCTTTTACTCCTAGGTGAACAGGATCATCAGGGGTGAAATTTGCCCAATTTGTTTCCCCCTTCGCCGGGGATCGAACCCGGAACCTTAAGACTACAAATCCCGAATGCTGTCCACTCAGCCGTCAGGCCCCCAGGTCAGGTCAGCCGTGGTGGTGGTGGGTAATTACCTATAAGTACTTACCTATCAGTGTCTACGGGGGAGAGTAAGGTCTAGCTCTATATACACACTGGAGTCACACTTAAGTAATGTATCGAGGTGAAAATTGTATTTTCTATTTACAACTGGCATTTACAGCCTGGGCTTCGGGGTCACATGTTTTTCTGACATAATTTATGTGTTTGCGTTTGTAAATCATTATTATAGTTTGGCCTCGTAATATTAGTGTGTGTGTGTGTGTGTGTGTGTGTGTGTGTGTGTGTGTGTGCTGGCCTAGTGGTGCTTGCGGGGGTTGAGCTTTGGCTCTTTGGTCCCGCCTCTCAACTATCAATCAATGGTGTACAGGTTCCTGAGCCTATTGGGCTCTATCATATCTACATTTGAAACTGTGTATGGAGTCAGCCTCCACCAAATCACTGCCTAATGCATTCCATTTGTCAACCACTCTGACACTAAAAAAGTTCTTTCTAATATCTCTGTGGCTCATTTGGGCACTCAAGATAGAAAGGTGGGTATGTGTGTGTGTGTGTGTGTGTGTGTGTGTGTGTGTGTGTGTGTGTGTGTGTGTGTGTGTGTGTGTGTGTGTGTGTGTGTGTGTGTGTGTGTGTGTGTGTACTCACCTAGATGTGCTTGCAGGGCGGGGCTAGACTCTTAGCCCCACCTTCTGAACGTTCTTAGATTAATGCAATAACGGTCACACTTTTATCATATTTACATTACAAAATGTGAATCCAATTAGCTTCAACGACTTTCACGTGTACCATATGCCATTTATTGATAAAAAGAACTTTTCAGTATAATTTTTATGTCACTGGCTTATGTGTGTGTCTAGTTTCTATCTGTGACTTGTTCTACTGTTCTTAGCGTTGAACAATGTTGCTTTATGGGGGCGGGGCAGTGGCGACCAGGAGTGGGGGTGGGCGGCCAGACGGGGCGAGTGTGGGCGGCCAGACGGGGCGAATGTGGGCGGCCAGACGGGGCGTGTGTGGGCGGCCAGACGGGGCGTGTGTGGGCGGCCAGACGGGGCGTGTGTGGGCGGCCAGACGGGGCGTGTGTGGGCGGCCAGACGGGGCGTGTGTGGGCGGCCAGACGGGGCGAGTGTGGGCGGCCAGACGGGGCGAGTGTGGGCGGCCAGACGGGGCGAGTGTGGGCGGGCAGACGGGGCGAGTGTGGGCGGGCAGACGGGGCGAGTGTGGGGGCGGGCAGACGGGGCGAGTGTGGGCGGCCCGCCGGGGCGTGTGTGGGCGGCCAGACGGGGCGAGTGTGGGCGGCCAGACGGGGCGAGTGTGGGCGGCCAGACGGGGCGTGTGTGGGCGGCCAGACGGGGCGAGTGTGGGCGGCCAGACGGGGCGAGTGTGGGCGGCCAGACGGGGCGAGTGTGGGCGGCCGGACGGGGCGAGTGTGGGCGGCCGGACGGGGCGAGTGTGGGCGGCCGGACGGGGCGAGTGTGGGCGGCCAGGGGCTTAACAACAAGGGAGGATGGCCAGAGAATCAGCATGTAATATCTCATGACGGGGTCGCTGAGAGAAGGGCCAACCTGTCCAAGATTTTCTCGATATCTCGCACCAAAATCCACTATTTTAGGACACGTTTTGCGAGTTGAGCTTCGGGGCAAGAGGCTTCCTTGGCCGGCTTATTGTTCTCAGCACCTCGACCCATTGGCTACAGCTGTCCGACTACCTGGATTGTACCTGAATGGGGCTTTAGGAGTTATATCCGGAGCGTGACTTGCGAGAGCTTGGTCCAACAGGCTGTTGCTTTCACTTCTGTGAATTGACCGAGTATGTCCAGTTATATTTTTTGTGATTCATAATTGTGGTTTATATGTCTCTTTGTGGGCGATTAGTCTACCTACCTTGTGGTTGTTCCAGGGCTCAGTGGCCCCACGGCCCTGTTACTTACCAAGGCACCCTCTCCACATACCCTAGCACCCCTCCACATACCCCAGCACCCCTCCACATACCCCAGCACCCCTCCACATACCCCAGCACCCCTCCACATACCCCAGCACCCCTCCACATACCCCAGCACCCCTCCACATACCCCAGCACCCCTCCACATACCCCAGCACCCCTCCACATACCCCAGCACCCCTCCACATACCCTAGCACCCCTCCACATACCCCAGCACCCCTCCACATACCCCAGCACCCCTCCACATACCCCAGCACACCCCTCCACATACCCCAGCACCCCTCCACATACCCCAGCACCCCTCCACATACCCCAGCACCCCTCCACATACCCCAGCTCACCCCTCCACATACCCCAGCACCCCTCCACATAACCCAGCACCCCCCTCCACATACCCCAGCACCCCTCCTCATAACCCAGCACCCCCCTCCACATACCCCAGCACCCCTCCACATAACCCAGTACCCCTCCACATAACCCAGTACCCCTCCACATAACCCAGTACCCCTCCACATACCCCAGCACCCCTCCACATACCCCAGCACCCCCTCCACATACCCCAGCACACCCTCCACATACCCCAGCACCCCTCCACATACCCCAGCACCCCCCTCCACATACCCCAGCACCCCTCCACATAACCCAGTACCCCTCCACATAACCCAGTACCCCTCCACATAACCCAGTACCCCTCCACATACCCCAGCACCCCTCCACATACCCCAGCACCCCCCTCCACATACCCCAGCACCCCTCCACATAACCCAGTACCCCTCCACATAACCCAGTACCCCTCCACATAACCCAGTACCCCTCCACATAACCCAGTACCCCTCCACATAACCCAGTACCCCTCCACATACCCCAGCACCCCTCCACATACCCCAGCACCCCCCTCCACATACCCCAGCACCCCTCCACATAACCCAGTACCCCTCCACATAACCCAGCACCCCTCCACATACCCCCAGCACCCCTCCACATACCCCAGCACCCCCCTCCACATACCCCAGCACCCCTCCACATAACCCAGTACCCCTCCACATAACCCAGTACCCCTCCACATAACCCAGTACCCCTCCACATACCCCAGCACCCCTCCACATACCCCAGCACACCCTCCACATACCCCAGCACACCCTCCACATACCCCAGCACACCCTCCACATACCCCAGCACCCCTCCACATACCCAGCACACCCTCCACATACCCCAGCACACCCTCCACATACCCCAGCACACCCTCCACATACCCCAGCACACCCTCCACATACCCCAGCACCCCTCCACATACCCCAGCACCCCTCCACATAACCCAGCACCCCTCCACATAACCCAGCACCCCCCTCATGCCTCTTAGCGTTCTGCTTCAATATTTTTCCTGTCGTAAATCACGGAGCTGCCTTAAGCACCTCCTTCAGTAATCACCTTTCTTCCTCCTCCTCTTGCCCCTTCTCTTGCCCCTTCTCTTGCCCCTTCTCTTGCCCCTTCTCTTGCCCCTTCTCTTGCCCCTTCTCTTGCCCCTTTCTCTTGCCCCTTTCTCTTGCCCCTTTCTCTTGCCCCTTCTCTTCTCCCTTCTCTTGCCCCCTTCTCTTGCCCCCTTCTCTTGGCCCTTCTCTTGGCCCTTCTCTTGCCCCTTCTCTTGCTCTACCACGGGGAAGAGTTTATTCTTTTTGCCATGTTGGTGTTCATCTTCGCCTCTGTCTTTTCTGTTTCCATTTTTTATTTTTTCTGTCGTGGTAAAGGACAGAACAGTGAATCTGTCTAGTTTTACCTGGGTGGGGCATGTGCTTCTCTCAAGAGTCTTTTTATTGTGGGGGTGGGGGGGGGGGGGTTCCCGCCCTCTTCTGCTGCCAGCTTATTTCTGTGCTGCCAGCTTATTTCTGTGCTGCCAGCTTATTTCTGTGCTGCCAGCTTATTTCTGTGTTGCCAGCTTATTTCTGTGCTTCCAGCTTATTCCTGTGCTTACAGCTTATTTCTGTGCTTCCAGCTTATTTCTGTGTTGCCAGCTTATTTCTGTGCTTCCAGCTTATTCCTGTGCTTACAGCTTATTTCTGTGCTGCCAGCTTATTCCTGTGTTGCCAGCTTATTTCTATGCTGCCAGCTTATTTCTGTGTTGCTAGCTTATTACTGTGTTGCCAGCTTATTACTGTGTTGCCAGCTTATTACTGTGTTGCCAGCTTATTCCTGTGCTTCCAGCTTATTTCTGTGCTTCCAGCTTATTTCTATGCTGCCAGCTTATTTCTGTGTTGCTAGCTTATTTCTGTGTTGCCAGCTTATTTCTGTGTTGCCAGCTTATTTCTGTGTTGCCAGCTTATTTCTGTGTTGCCAGCTTATTTCTGTTGCTAGCTTATTTCTGTTGCTAGCTTATTTCTGTGTTGCCAGCTTATTTCTGTGTTGCCAGCTTATTTCTGTGCTGCCAGCTTATTTCTGTACTTCCAGCTTATTTCTGTTCTTTCTGCTTATTTCTGTGCTTCCAGCTTATTTCTGTGCTTCCAGCTTATTTCTGTACACGAACAACCCGTCGTGGTTGGTGCTCTTCTGGCAGCCCGTCGGGTATTAAATTACCCGAACCTAACCTACCCGAGAACCCGCGAATAGAAAACGGGACATCACGTCAATTTTGCGAGCGGCCGGGATTTTTTAGTACATACTTTTTTTGGCCGTAGGGGAAGTTATAGGTCAAAATGTGATGTGGTGTTGGAGAGGCCGCGTTGTTCTGTGTCCTGTGCGAGAGCCGGTCGGCCGAGCGGACAGCACGCTGGACTTGTGATCCTGTGGTCCTGGGTTCGATCCCAGGCGCCAGCGAGAAACAATGGGCAGAGTTTCTTTCACCCTATGTCCCTGTTAGTAGCTTAGTCTACTTAGTAATAGCCTAGTAGCTTAGGCTATTACTACCTAGCAGTAAAATAGGTACCTGGATGTTAGTCAGCTGTCACGGGCTGCTTCCTGGGGGTGGAGGCCTGGTCGAGGACCGGGCCGCGGGGACACTAAAAGCCCCGAAATCATCTCAAGATAACCTATGATTGTGTCCACCGTGGAATGGTCATTGTTGAGAGGGAGGGAGTTATCAGGGGAAAGCGCTAAGCCATTTTGACGATATATCACTTGGACAGGGTCGGGATAAGGATTTGGGATGGGACGAAGGGAAAGGAATGGTGCCGAACCACCTGGACGGTTGGGGGATTGAACGCTGAACTGCATGAAGCTAAACCGTCGCTCTACCGTCCTGCCCAAGTTGTTGAGTTCATGGTGAGATAAGTCTCCTCGGCGACAGTGTTGCCTGGCTTGTACCTGGATGGGGTTATCTTGAGGTTATCTTGAGATGATTTCGGGGCTTTTTTTAGTGTCCCCGCGGCCCGGTCCTCGACCAGGCCTCCACCCCCAGGAAGCAGCCCGTGACAGCTGACTAACTCCCAGGTACCTATTTACTGCTAGGTAACAGGGGCATTCAGGGTGAAAGAAACTTTGCCCATTTGTTTCTGCCTCGTGCGGGAATCGAACCCGCGCCACAGAATTACGAATCCTGCGCGCTATCCACCAGGCTACGAGGCCCCCATATTTCTGGGAAGTGTTCTACTCCCCAAGCCCGCTCAAGTTCAAGTATGTTTATTGAGACAATAAACAAAATCTCAAAGGGATAAAGTAGCTTAGGCTATTACTACCTCCCCCCCCCCTCTATTTCAAGTCCCTTAAGGGGCGCACAAATTCAGTGAGTACAAATCCACAAATAACAGTACAAGAATCCCATTTATCATTGCAGGTTAATATAGTAAGCACAGCATTTAAGTGTTACACTCTTGGGGCAAAACTCTTGTAGCTCCTAAGTTGTCTATCATGCCATTATCACACATCCAAACAATTTGATGTGGTACACTACTTATTTCCTTGTCTCTATAGTTATCAATAAGTTGACACTCTAATACATAATGTTCTAAGGTGCGGCGTGCTGCATAATTTACACTTTTTTTTTACACTATCTTTTTCCATCTTGAGGTTATCTTGAGATGATTTCGGAGCTTTTTAGTGTCCCCGCGGCCCCCGGGGCCAGACTTGATACACCACCATCTATTTTCTTTATGCCTTAAACTATGGTAAATGCAGCTTATTTAATGGCCTTCATACGAAGGAGAATGTAATTTTTTTTCATAATACAGGAAAACTTAACACAGCCTCTCTGTACATAGAGGCGCAATACTAGACCCCAATTGTGGCCGAGTGGATTAAGACAAGCGTCTGGGAGTCACTACAACGTTGGTTCAAATCCCCAAATTGCTCCGAATAATTTTCACAAGTCAAGCCTGGCCTCGGGCCGGGCTCGGGGAGTAGAAGAACTCCCAGAACCCCATCAAGCAGGTATATGTGGGCCTGCGGGCCGCTCCAAACAACAGCCTGGTGGACCAAACTCTCACAAGTCGAGCCTGGCCTCGTGCCGGGCTCGGGGAGTAGAAAAACTCCCAGAACCCCATCAACCAGGTATATGTGGGCCTGCTGAGGGCCGCTCCAAGCAACAGCCTGGTGGACCAAACTCTCACAAGTCGAGCCTGGCCTCAGGCCGGGCTCGGGGAGTAGAAAAACTCCCAGAACACTCTCCAGGTATGTTCCAGGTATAACCTCTAGTTCTAAGTTTAGGTCAAGTGTCAGTAGGAGGTTTTGTTTTTGTATATGCGAAGAAGTATTTAGTTTTTCGTCCTATTTCGGGTATAGATTTCTGTAAGATTTGCACATCACATCAAACGTTTGAGAGCTTTAACTACCAACACGCTTCCACTACACATAAGGGACATAACTGGCCGACCCCTCACAGTGTTCAAGAGAGAACTATCAACATCAGAGGCCCGAGACTGTTCAACACGCTTCCACTACACATAAGGGACATAACTGGCCGACCCCTCACAGTGTTCAAGAGAGAACTATCAACATCAGAGGCCCGAGACTGTTCAACACGCTTCCACTACACATAAGGGACATAACTGGCCGACCCCTCACAGTGTTCAAGAGAGAACTATCAACATCAGAGGCCCGAGACTGTTCAACACGCTTCCACTACACATAAGGGACATAACTGGCCGACCCCTCACAGTGTTCAAGAGAGAACTATCAACATCAGAGGCCCGAGACTGTTCAACACGCTTCCACTACACATAAGGGACATAACTGGCCGACCCCTCACAGTGTTCAAGAGAGAACTATCAACATCAGAGGCCCGAGACTGTTCAACACGCTTCCACTACACATAAGGGACATAACTGGCCGACCCCTCACAGTGTTCAAGAGAGAACTATCAACATCAGAGGCCCGAGACTGTTCAACACGCTTCCACTACACACAAGGGACATAACTGGCCGACCCTCACAGTGTTCAAGAGAGAACTATCAACATCAGAGGCCCGAGACTGTTCAACACGCTTCCACTACACATAAGGGACATAACTGGCCGACCCCTCACAGTGTTCAAGAGAGAACTATCAACATCAGAGGCCCGAGACTGTTCAACACGCTTCCACTACACATAAGGGGCATAACTGGCCGACCCCTCACAGTGTTCAAGAGAGAACTATCAACATCAGAGGCCCGAGACTGTTCAACACGCTTCCACTACACATAAGGGACATAACTGGCCGACCCCTCACAGTGTTCAAGAGAGAACTATCAACATCAGAGGCCCGAGACTGTTCAACACGCTTCCACTACACATAAGGGACATAACTGGCCGACCCCTCACAGTGTTCAAGAGAGAACTATCAACATGAGAGGCCCGAGACTGTTCAACACGCTTCCACTACACATAAGGGACATAACTGGCCGACCCCTCACAGTGTTCAAGAGAGAACTATCAACATGAGAGGCCCGAGACTGTTCAACACGCTTCCACTACACATAAGGGACATAACTGGCCGACCCCTCACAGTGTTCAAGAGAGAACTATCAACATGAGAGGCCCGAGACTGTTCAACACGCTTCCACTACACATAAGGGACATAACTGGCCGACCCCTCACAGTGTTCAAGAGAGAACTATCAACATCAGAGGCCCGAGACTGTTCAACACGCTTCCACTACACATAAGGGACA
The DNA here is from genome assembly GCF_020424385.1 of Procambarus clarkii. NCBI lineage: Eukaryota > Metazoa > Arthropoda > Malacostraca > Decapoda > Cambaridae > Procambarus > Procambarus clarkii. The sequence goes on from NC_059635.1 coordinate 12,499,632, forward strand.
TAACTGGCCGACCCCTCACAGTGTTCAAGAGAGAACTATCAACATCAGAGGCACGAGACTGTTCAACACGCTTCCACTACACATAAGGGACATAACTGGCCGACCCCTCACAGTGTTCAAGAAAGAACTTGACAAACACCTCCAAAGGATACCTGATCAATCAGGCTGTGATTTATGCGTCAGGCTGCGAGCAGCCGCGTCCAACACGCTAAGCCCCCAAAACACCTCAAGGTAACCTCAAGGTATGGCTAGTGTAGACTATTCAGTAAACTTGCACGTTTTTACAAATGTCTACTTTCTCCCCCCCATTCTCTGTGATAGTGTTATTCTGAGAGAGAGATACTGTGAACCGCCTATTTTTGTGAAGGTACCAGACTGGGGATTAAACCCCACCACTAAGATAGAGAAGTTCAGCTACGCGGCCCAGTAATGAGCCCAGTTGGCGACCTTGAATTGGACTGTTTATGTTGGACAACTCCATCGGTGTGGTGACCCAGCAGGTCACTATACCCTGCTGGGACCTGGAGACACAGAACACAAGGTCACTATAGCCTGCTGGGACCTGGAGACACAGAACACAAGGTCACTATAGCCTGCTGGGACCTGGAGACACAGAACACATGGTCACTATAGCCTGCTGGGACCTGGAGACACAGAACACAAGGTCACTGGTTGATACCTGGTTGATACCTGGTTGATGGGGTTCTGGGAGTTCGTCTACTCCCCAAGCCCGGCCCGAGGCCAGGCTCGACTTGTGAGAGTTTGGTCCACCAGGCTGTTGCTTGGAGCGGCCCGCAGGCCCACATACCCACCACAGCCCGGTTGGTCCGGCACTCCTTGGAGGAATAAATCTAGTTTCCTCTTGAAAATGTCCACGGTTGTTCCGGCAATATTTCTTATGCTTGCTGGGAGGACGTTGAACAACCGCGGACCTCTGATGTTTATACACTATAGCCTGCTGGGACCTGGAGACACAGAACACAGTCACTATAGCCTGCTGGGACCTGGAGAGACAGAACACAGTCACTATAGCCTGCTGGGACCTGGAGACACAGAACACAGTCACTATAGCCTGCTGGGACCTGGAGACACAGAACACAGTCACTATAGCCTGCTGGGACCTGGAGACACAGAACAGAAGGTCACTATACCCTGCTGGGACCTGGAGACACAGAACACAAGGTCACTATACCCTGCTGGGTCCTGGAGACACAGAACACAAGGTCACTATACCCTGCTGGGACCTGGAGACACAGAACACAAGGTCACTATACCCTGCTGGGACCTGGAGACACAGAACACAGCCCAAGAAGCTTAAGATTTTAATTTGATTCTGAAGCAAGTTGGTCGCTTCATTAAAAGTTAGTGAAGCCATTCTTCCTCTACTGGTTTACTGACCGAGTGTTAGCCGAGGTGGAGGGTGTTCTACTCCCCCAAGCCCGGCCCGAGGCCAGGCTTGACTAGTGAGAGTTTGGTCCACCAGGCTGTTGCTTGGAGCGTCCCGCATATCCACCACAGCCTGGTTGGTCCAGCAGCTAATACATGAGAACACAATATTGTTGTGCAGACAAGTTCCATTCCTTGTGTTATGACGAACTTGAATGGATGGTGGCAGCAACCTTCTATCTTTCTACTATTCTATCTTATTTCCTACATTCCAGTACTCTTACTTTCCCTTCTACTTTCCTTGATCTCATTCTAAACTTTCCCTTCCCCTGTGACCACTCTACCTCATCCCTCCTCTCTACCTCCCTCACCCTATTAACTCATGAACATGAATAAAATGGGATGAACTCATAGGGACTCACCCTATGAGTTCATCCCATTTTATTTTAATTTCCGATACGTTACAGGGGGGATGGGTTGTACCTGACGATTATGGGGGGGTTGGATCCCCCTAGAGCGAGGCGGGGGGGGGGAGGGGCGGGGCGAGGGGGGTCGTGCCTCCCCAAAGCGAGGGGTGGCACTAGGCAAAACCCCATAACTATTAAACTTTTCGCGTGCCACTGTACACTGCCAGCCAGGCTCTGTTCCCCTCTCCTGGCACTCCTGGCACTCCTACCCTAGTCTGGCACTCCTGGCACTCCTACCCTAGTCTGGCACTCCTGGCACTCCTACCCTAGTCTGGCACTCCTGGCACTCCTACCCTAGTCTGGCACTCCTGGCACTCCTACCCTAGTCTGGCACTCCTGGCACTCCTACCCTAGTCTGGCACTCCTGGCACTCCTACCCTAGTCTGGCACTCCTGGCACTCCTACCCTAGTCTGGCACTCCTGGCACTCCTACCCTTGTCTGGCACTCCTGGCACTCCTACCCTAGTCTGGCACTCCTGGCACTCCTACCCTAGTCTGGCACTCCTGGCACTCCTACCCTAGTCTGGCACTCCTGGCACTCCTACCCTAGTCTGGCACTCCTGGCACTCCTACCCTAGTCTGGCACTCCTGGCACTCCTACCCTAGTCTGGCACTCCTGGCACTCCTACCCTAGTCTGGCACTCCTGGCACTCCTACCCTAGTCTGGCACTCCTGGCACTCCTACCCTAGTCTGGCACTCCTGGCACTCCTACCCTAGTCTGGCACTCCTGGCACTCCTACCCTTGTCTGGCACTCCTGGCACTCCTACCCTAGTCTGGCACTCCTGGCACTCCTACCCTAGTCTGGCACTCCTGGCACTCCTACCCTAGTCTGGCACTCCTGGCACTCCTACCCTAGTCTGGCACTCCTGGCACTCCTACCCTAGTCTGGCACTCCTGGCACTCCTACCCTAGTCTGGCACTCCTGGCACTCCTACCCTAGTCTGGCACTCCTGGCACTCCTACCCTAGTCTGGCACTCCTACCCTAGTCTGGCACTCCTGGTCCTCTTCCTCTCGCCTGGCTCCCCTGCACTCTTCACCACCCCTGACGCTCATGGCACTGTTCCCCTGCCTGGCACTCCCCGCATTCCTTGTCCATTTTTAATCCCCCCTTAATTCCGCACAAGCCCCCTCTCCAATCAATCTTCCATTCCTATATACCATCTCCCTCCCCCTATATATATATATATATATATATATATATATATATATATATATATATATATATATATATATATATATATATAAACTGAAAACTCACACCCCAGAAGTGACTCGAACCCATACTCCCAGAAGCAACGCAACTGGTATGTACAAGACGCCTTAATCCACTTGACCATCACGACCGGACATAATGAGGTGATAGCCGAGGCTATCAGTTGAGTTTTCAGTTGCATATTGTCCAGGGGACCATTCAGGCTTGTTCGCATTTGTGTTCCTCACGTGTGCCCCAAAGAATGAGGTGATTTGGTAAAATGCTATGCCCAAGATAACTATCCGAGTGCCGGCGGTGGGGTGGTTCAAATAGCCTCGGCTATCACCTCATTATGTCCGGTCGTGATGGTCAAGTGGATTAAGGCGTCTTGTACATACCAGTTGCGTTGCTTCTGGGAGTATGGGTTCGAGTCACTTCTGGGGTGTGAGTTTTCAGTTGCATATTGTCCTGGGGACCATTCAGGCTTGTTCGCATATATATATATATATATATATATATATATATATATATATATATATATATATATATATATATATATATATATATATATATAACTTTAGAACACTTTCCCATCAGGAGACTCGAACCCTAGCCAGCACAGAAGCCTTCCAGCAACTGGCATAACAGGTACGCCTTTAACCCACTGCACCACGCTCAGACCCTTAAAAGAGATGGTAATTTCGGAGTATTTATACACACCAAAGACCACCATCTCCCAAGGGAACTAGAGCAAGTGAGGGGTCGTTTTTACGTTTTTCATCAAGTCCCTGTTAATATGGGAGAACACTGTGTCTATGCTTGATGCACAACTCTCCTAAACACGAGAGTGAAGTTATACAACTTTAGAACACTTTCCCACCAGGAGACTCGAACCCTAGCCAGCACTGAAGCCTGAGCGTGGTGCAGTGGGTTAAAGGCGTACCTGTTATGCCAGTTGCTGGAAGGCTTCTGTGCTGGCTAGGGTTCGAGTCTCCTGGTGGGAAAGTGTTCTAAAGTTGTATACTTAACTCTCGTGTTTAGGAGAGTTGTGCATATATATATATATATATATATATATATATATATATATATATATATATATATATATATATATATATATATATATATATATATATATAATGTGTGTCGTACCTAATAGCCAGAACGCACTTCTGAGCCTACTATGCAAGGCCCGATTTGCCTAATAAGCCAAGTTTTCATGAATTAATTGTTTTTCGACTACCTAACCTACCTAACCTAACCTAACCTAACTTTTTCGGCTACCTAACCTAACCTATAAAGATAGGTTAGGTTAGGTTAGGTAGGGGTGGTTAGGTTCGGTCATATATCTACGCTAATTTTAACTCCAATAAAAAAAATTGACCTCATACATAATGAAATGGGTAGCTTTATAATTTCATAAGAAAAAAAAATAGAGAAAATATATTAATTCAGGAAAACTTGGCTTATTAGGCAAATCGGGCCTTGCATAGTAGGCTGAGAAATGCGTTCTGGCTACTAGGTACGACATATATATATATATATATATATATATATATATATATATATATATATATATATATATATATATATATATATATATATATATATATATATATATATATAATTGTACACCATAAAAAAGGGGGGGGGGTGGTAGGAGAAGCGAACACTCTTACGTATTCAGAGTTAAATGGCAAGTTTTTCCCTGAATGCTCTGTGTTCCCTTCTCTGAGGCTGTGGGTCCCTATAATTGCACCAGAGGTGGTACCCCCCTTATATATATATATATATATATATGTCGTACCTAGTAGCCAGAACGCACTTCTCAGCCTACTATGCAAGGCCCGATTTGCCTAATAAGCCAAGTTTTCATGAATTAATTGTTTTTCGACTACCTAACCTACCTAACTTAACCTAACCTAACTTTTTCGGCTACCTAACCAAACCTAACCTATAAAGATAGGTTAGGTTAGGTTAGGTAGGGTTGGTTAGGTTCGGTCATATATCTACGTTAATTTTAACTCCAATAAAAAAAAATTGACCTCATACATAATGAAATGGGTAGCTTTATCATTTCAAAAGAAAAAAATTAGAAAAAATATATTAATTCAGGAAAACTTGGCTTATTAGGCAAATCGGGCCATGCATAGTAGGCCAAAAAGTGAGTTCTGGCTATTAGGTACGACATATATATATATATATATATATATATATATATATATATATATATATATATATATATATAAACATTAAATGAAGTTTAAAAAATCTGGATAAAATAACAGGTCTGGGCGAGGGAAGGGAATTATAATGGGAAAGAGCCAACCACTTGGACGCTCGGGGATTGAACGCCGACCTGCATGAAGCCAGCCCGTCGCTCTACCGTCCAGCCCAAGTGGTTGGGCACCATTCACCACTCTGGGCAAGAGAACAGTATTTTTATTTCATAAAATATATTATTCAAAAGCCCGTGGATTATACGCATTATACAAGATGACTCAAGATTATGAGTACATGTGCGTCTCAGGTGTGGCTCTACAGGTGTGGCTTTATGTATATGTCTGGTGTTACAGGTGTGGCTTTATGTATATGTCTGGTGTTACAGGTGTGGCTTTATGTATATGTCTGGTGTTACAGGTGTGGCTTTATGTATATGTCTGGTGTTACAGGTGTGGCTTTATGTATATGTCTGGTGTTACAGGTGTGGCTTTATGTATATGTCTGGAATTACAGGTGTGGCTTTATGTATATGTCTGGTGTTACAGGTGTGGCTTTATGTATATGTCTGGTGTTACAGGTGTGGCTTTATGTATATGTCTGGAATTACAGGTGTGGCTTTATGTATATGTCTGGTGTTACAGGTGTGGCTTTATGTATATGTCTGGTGTTACAGGTGTGGCTTTATGTACATGTCTGGTGTTACAGGTGTGGCTTTATGTATATGTCTGGTATTACAGGTGTGGCTTTATGTATATGTCTGGTATTACAGGTGTGGCTTTATGTATATATCTGGTATTACAGGTGTGGCTTTATGTATATGTCTGGTGTTACAGGTGTGGCTTTATGTATATGTCTGGTGTTACAGGTGTGGCTTTATGTATATGTCTGGTATTACAGGTGTGGCTTTATGTATATGTCTGGTATTACAGGTGTGGCTTTATGTATATGTCTGGTATTACAGGTGTGGCTTTACGTATATATCTGGAATTACAGGTGTGGCTTTATGTATATGTCTGGTATTACAGATGTGGCTTTACGTATATATCTGGTATTACAGGTGTGGCTTTATGTACATGTCTGGTGTTACAGGTGTGGCTTTATGTACATGTCTGGTATTACAGGTGTGGCTTTATGTACATGTCTGGTATTACAGGTGTGGCTTTATGTACATGTCTGGTGTTACAGGTGTGGCTTTATGTATATGTCTGGTGTTACAGGTGTGGCTTTATGTACATGTCTGGTGTTACAGGTGTGGCTTTATGTACATGTCTGGTATTACAGGTGTGGCTTTATGTACATGTCTGGTGTTACAGGTGTGGCTTTATGTACATGTCTGGTGTTACAGGTGTAGCTTTATGTATATGTCTGGTATTACAGGTGTGGCTTTATGTATATATCTGGTGTTACAGGTGTGGCTTTATGTATATGTCTGGTGTTACAGGTGTGGCTTTATGTATATGTCTGGTATTACAGGTGTGGCCGACCGGCTCCGGCCGAGCGGACAGCACACTGGACTTGTGGTCCTGGGTTCGATCCCAGGCGCCGGCGAGAAACAATGGGCAGAGTTTCTTTCACTCTATGCCCCTGTTACCTAGCAGTAAAATAGGTACCTGGGTGTTAGTCAGCTGTCACGGGCTGCTTCCTGGGGGTGGAGGCCTGGTCGAGGACCGGGCCGCGGGGACACTAAAGCCCCGAAATCATCTCAAGATAACCTCAAGATATGTACACATTTGACAGTTCAGTGTTCACATCCGAACACTTACAGATCTGCCCCAGTTAGTGATCAACTTTGTAGGTCAGAAAGATTATACTTTAAATAAAAGCGGAGTCACTATTAATGATGTATGCGATATATGTAAAGATTAAATGTAAACTAATTTAGTCAAGAGGTCAAATATCATTTCCAGTAAGGTCAATATTGAACGTGCCGTCAAAAGATGGAAAATTCTCCAAATGACAGGAATTCTGGAGCCGTCAAATCTGTGTCTAGAACATTGTCGTAAAATTGTTGATGACAAGAATGTAATCTGTAAGATTTGGCGCTTAAATGATCTGCCTAAGATACAACTTTGAATTTTTTTATTATTATACAAAATCTGGTACAAAAAATTGGTTTTGAAAGTTGGTTTATTAAAGAATTGCATTTCTGTATGGGAGAGAGAGAGAGAGAGAGAGAGAGAGAGAGAGAGAGAGAGAGAGAGAGAGAGAGAGAGACAGATAGATAGATAGATAGATAGATAGATAGACAGATCATGGAAGCAGTCTGCAGCTCTACCAACTGAGCCACCAACATCCCCATAATGGGAAGGATTCCAGAGACAACTGCTTTCCAACTGGACTTTAGGCCTTCCCATTTCGCCCCTTTTCTCCCATCTCCCCCTTCACTCCTTCGGCCTTATACCCATCCCACCTCTTTCCTTTATCCCCAATTCCCCCCCCTTCCCCCCACCCCTTCCACTGCCTATTATCCCATTCTGAAAATGTATTAAGAAATTGCTCGGGTAAACGGCAGGAGTAACTTCACACTCTATGGACATTACGCTCCACATTTCACCCCGGATTCAGTTTAAACAATGAAAAATGTTTGCCAAGAAAATTGCTCAGGGGGGCGTTAGGTTACATGCTAGATTAAAGCAGTTAACTTAGGCCTACCCCAACCAGCCTATATCCGTCGCATACCCCACCCCATTTCCCCTACAAATTTGGGGGAGAGTAGCCCTAGGCGTCGGACATTCTCCCTTATAACACACACATTATCGGGGGGTTTTGTAACAGAATTTTCATGTAACTGATTAAAGTTACAGACATTGACTTAGTTTATGGAAGTTTATGTAATATTTACCGGGAATTAATTAAGCGTCTTGGTAAGATAATGTCATCCAAATTATTCCAGAAAATGTTCTTCAACTCGGTCCTTTGAACGGTGCAAACTTGAGTTAATTTCTGTCCGTTTTAACCGGATTTCAATTAGCTCGGTTCAGGTATTTGCTTGATAACTTTGTATGGATATAAGACAGTTAAGATCTTATCTTATCCACCTACTTGCGGTAGACGGTAGAGTGACGGTCTCGCTTCATGCAGGTCGGCGTTCAATCCCCGACCGTCCACAAGTGGTTAGGCACCATTCCTTCCCTCCGTCCCATCCCAAATCCTTATCCTGACCCCTTCTAAGTGCTATATAGTCATAATGGCTTGGAGCTTTCCCCTGATAATTCCCTCCCTCCCTCCTTGTGAATATTTTCTATGAATTTAGTTTTGGCGCGAACGAGCAGCCGCGTCCAACAGCCTGGTTGACCAGACAACCAAACGGGAGGCCTGGTCGGAGACCGGGCCGCGGGGCAGTAGAACCCCGGAAGCTACATAAGGTAGTTGGCATGATTGCTGAATGAAGGACCACGTAAAAAGAAAACGAGGAAGGGGGGAGAGGGTAGACTATGTAAAATATATATATATATATATATATATATATATATATATATATATATATATATATATATATATATTTATATATAATATATATATATATATAATATATATATATATATATAATATATATATATATATATATATATATATATATATATATATATAATATATATATATATATATATATATATATATATATATATATATATATATATATATATATATATATATATATATATATATATAATGTCGTACCTAGTAGCCAGAACACACTTGTCAGCCTACTATGCAAAGCCCGATTTGCCTAATAAGCCAAGTTTTCATGAATTAATTGTTTTTCGACTACCTAACCTACCTAACCTAACCTAACCTAACTTTTTTGGCTACGTAACCTAACCTAACCTATAAAGATAGGTTAGGTTAGGTTAGGTAGGGTTGGTTAGGTTCGGTCATATATCTACGTTAATTTTAACTCCAATAAAAAAAAATTGACCTCATTCATAATGAAATGGGTAGCTTTATCATTTCACAAGAAAAAAATTAGAGAAAATATATTAATTCAGGAAAACTTGGCTTATTAGGCAAATCGGGCCTTGCATAGTAGGCCGAGAAGTGCGTTCTGGCTACTAGGTACGACATATATATATATAATATATATATATAATATATATATAATATTAAACCTAGAAGGGGTTTGCACCAGAGAACCAGTTTGCACTTGCACCAGAGAACCTCTGGTGCAAGTGTAGGGACCCATAGCCTCGGAGAAGAAAATAAAGAGTACTCAGAGAAGACCTTCTGGATCCTCAAATATACATATATATAATATAATTTTTAATTTTAATATTTTACTCTCGAAAACGTACATTTCTAAGTCATGTGTTGCAAATTCACATCTCACATAGGTGTGAAATTGCAGCGCAACACCTTCATGTTAAAAGGATTAACGGTATATCCAGAGATATTAAGTCCACAGGAAATAGTGGGTCGCTGGCTACCGTTGCTGGCTTCCTGTCGGGGAGAATTTCCTGGAAATTAAGCGGTTTATGTTCATGTGGTCTCTGGACTTGTAGCAGGGGCCCGAGGACCAGTTGGAGGGCCCTGAACTTGTACTGTCGGGGTCCTGGTTCTTTGGGGGGCCCCGAGGACCAGTTGGAGGGCCCTGAACTTGTACTGTCGGGGTCCTGGTTCTTTGGGGGGCCCTGAGGACCAGTGGGCGGGCCCTGAACATGTACTGTCGGGGTCCTGGTTCTTTGGGGGGCCCTGAGGACCAGTTGGAGGGCCCTGAACTTGTACTGTCGGGGTCCTGGTTCTTTGGGGGGGCCCTGAACTTGTGCTGTGGGGGTCCTAGTTCTTTGGGGGGCCCTGAACTTGTGCTGTGGGGATCCTAGTTCTTTGGGGGGCCCTGAACTTGTGCTGTGGGGGTCCTAGTTCTTTGGGGGGCCCTGAACTTGTGCTGTGGGGGTCCTAGTTCTTTGGGGGGCCCTGAACTTGTGCTGTGGGGGTCCTAGTTCTTTGGGGGGCCCTGAACTTGTGCTGTGGGGGTCCTAGTTCTTTGGGGGGCCCTGAACTTGTACTGTGGGGGTCCTAGTTCTTTGGGGGGCCCTGAACTTGTACTGTTGGGGTCCTGGTTCTTTGGGGGCCCTGAACTTGTACTGTCGGGGTCCTGGTTCTTTGGGGGCCCTGAACTTGTGCTGTTGGGGTCCTGGTTCTTTGGGGGCCCTGAACTTGTACTGTTGGGGTCCTGGTTCTTTGGGGGCCCTGAACTTGTACTGTCGGGGTCCTGGTTCTTTGGGGGCCCTGAACTTGTACTGTCGGGGTCCTGGTTCTTTGGGGGCCCTGAACTTGTACTGTCGGGGTCCTGGTTCTTTGGGGGCCCTGAACTTGTATTGTTGGGGTCCTGGTTCTTTGGGGGCCCTGAACTTGTACTGTCGGGGTCCTGGTTCTTTGGGGGCCCTGAACTTGTACTGTCGGGGTCCTGGTTCTTTGGGGGCCCTGAACTTGTACTGTCGGGGTCCTGGTTCTCGGGGGAACCGAGAAACAGGTAAGGGGGGCCCTCAAGAAATCTTGACAAGCAACTTAAACGACCATCTGATAAACCGAGCTATGCTCCTGTCATCAGAGTGCATACAGCGTCGTCCAACAGCCAGGTTGATCAGGGGGTCTGGTCAAAGACCTTTCGGTCTCGGGGTCTTTGATCCTCGGAGGCCCCTCAAAGTAGTGTGAGAAGCACCAAAGGAACAGTTTTTGTTCCCAATTGTTATGGGAGTGGAAGAAATGTTTTGAAAGTCACTGCTATTGTTGTGACACATGTGTAGGTAGACCTGTGGCACTGTTGACACACCTGGACCTGTGGCACTGTTGTGACACACCTGGACCCGTGGCACTGTTGTGACACACACCTGGACCTGTGGCACTGTTGTGACACACCTGGACCCGTGGCACTGTTGTTTTCACTAAATGAATGTTTGGGAGCGAGCGTTGGATCATGTTAACGGTTGAATAAAGACAACAAAAACATCAGTTATTGTACTGTGTTTAAACGTTTCTCTCTCTCTCCAGGTATGTAATGTTGTCAGCCTGGAGGTCAACAGGTGTGTGGGGGGGGGGGGCTCTTCGTATACCTGGAATATACCTGAAGCGGGTTCTGGTTCCCCCAGGCTGAGGCCAACAGGTGAGTGGGGCGGGTTGCATCTGGCTCCTGTGAGTTGTTCATTCAGCCAGTTATAATGGCTACTTGTGGCTCGGCCAGGTGGTTGTGGCTCGGCCCAGCTGGCTGAGGCTCGGCCCAACTGGCTGTGGCTCGGCCCAGCTGGCTGTGGCTCGGCCCAGCTGGCTGTGGCTCGGCCCAGCTGGCTGTGGCTCGGCCCAGCTGGCTGTGGCTCGGCCCAGCTGGCTGTGGCTCGGCCCAGCTGGCTGTGGCTCGGCCCAGCTGGCTGTGGCTCGGCCCAGCTGGCTGTGGCTCGGCCCAGCTGGCTGTGGCTCGGCCCAGCTGGCTGTGGCTCGGCCCAGCTGGCTGTGGCTCGGCCCAGCTGGCTGTGGCTCGGCCCAGCTGGCTGTGGCTCGGCCCAGCTGGCTGTGGCTCGGCCCAGCTGGCTGTGGCTCGGCCCAGCTGATAGATAGCGAGGAAGGTTCCGCTGCTCCTAACCCTTTTTAAAAATCGTCTGTAATTATAGGTTTCGGGTAAGCTTATACAGCTGTATTAAGTAACTTTGGCTGTATCATGTTGTATCACGCACAAGGAAGTGAGATTAACGTAACGTATCAATGAGAGAAAATCGTAGGAGCCGTGGAGAGGATTCGAACTTGCGCACTTGGTAGTTATACCATTTAGGGGGGGTAGAAATAGCCTAAGCTACTCTATCCCTTTGAGATGTATTTCTTGCTTATCTCAATAATCATACTTGAACTTGAACTTATATCATTTATGGTAGTAAAGCCCGGCTACTCCCACACATTGAGCCGTCTCTATCAAGAAGAAGTGCCGGACCAACCGGGCTGTGGTGGATATGTGGGGCCTGCGGGCCGCTCCAAGCAACAGCCTGTTGGACCAAGCTCTCACAAGTCGAGCCTGGCCTCAGGTTGGGCCCATGGAAGTAGAACAACACCCGAGACCTTCTCCAGGCAAAACCCAGGTAACATCTCAAAAGACTTTCAAATGCTATTTTTCACAGGAATTCTGAGAGAATCAGATATACCAGTTTTTTGTCCAAAAACAAATTTAACAAATTTTAACTTAAGGATGCCAGAAAAAGGGCTTAACCTTAATACAGTATGCTGAGACAGGTTATCTTGAGGTTATCTTGAGATGATTTCGGGGCTTTTAGTGTCCCCGCGGCCCGGTCCTCGGCGAGGCCTCCACCCCCAGGAAGCAGCCCGTGACAGCTGACTAACACCCAGGTACCTATTTTACTGCTAGGTAACAGGGGCATAGGGTGAAAGAAACTCTGCCCATTGTTTCTCGCCGGCGCCTGGGATCGAACCCAGGACCACAGGATCACAAGTCCAGCGTGCTGTCCGCTAGACCGACCGGCTCCCTGGTCGGTACACAATTACAGAAAACAGCATGAAATTGGACAGAGGGAGGGAATTTTCAAGAGGAAAGCGCCAAGCCATTACGACTATATAGCACTGAGAAAGGGTCGGGATAAGGATTTGGGATGGGACGGGGAGGGAAGGAATGGCGCCCCAACCACTTGTGGACGGTCGGGGATTGAACACCGACCTGCATGAAGCTCTACCGTCGCTCTACCGTCCAGCCCAAGTGTGGAGGCTGGATTGAACAAAATGTTCGCCGGAGAGAAGCTCTCAGGGAAGGAAATGGTATTTTTGTCAACATGACCATTGATGGTCCTTTTAAAGTACATGTTTCTTTAGGTTGTGCCGCACATGGTTGGTACCGTGTCAAGCTGGTGGGAGCTGGTCGGCCGAGCGGACAGCACGCTGGACTTGTGATCCTGTGGTCCTGGGTTCGATCCCAGGCGCCGGCGAGAAACAATGGGCAGAGTTTCTTTCACCCTATGCCCCTGTTACCTAGTAGTAAAATACGTACCTGGGTGTTAGCTGTCACGGGCTGCTTCCTGGGGGTGGAGGCCTGGTGGAGGACCGGGCCGCGGGGACACTAAAGCCCCGAAATCATCTCAATATCTCAAGAAGAAGCCTGGAACCAGTCAAGTTTGAACCATGTCAAGCCTGGAACCAGTCAAGTTTGAACCAGTCAAGCCTGGCCTCGGGCCGGACTTGGGGAGTAGAAGAACTCCCAGAACCCCATCAACCAGGTATATGTGGGCCTGCGGGCCGCTCCAAGCAACAGCCTGGTGGACCAAACTCTCACAAGTCAAGCCTGGCCTCGGGCCGGGCTTGGGGAGTAGAAGAACTCCCAGAACCCCATCAACCAGGTATCAACCAGGTATCAACCGGACTCCACCTGCAGGGTTTGAACTAAAAGACCTATATTGAGGTGATCTCGAGATGATTGCGGGGCTTAGTTTCCCCGCGGCCCGGTCCTCGACCAGGCTTGTGGTCGAGGTGGTGGTACCACCACCTGATGAGATAATACGTTTGCATTTTCGTTCACATCAGAGAGACAGACAGACAGACAGGCAGGCAGGCAGACATGCACAACCAGCCATCCAGCCCGCCAAAGCCAGCCCGCCAAAGCCAGCCCGCCAAAGCCAGCCCGCCAAAGCCAGCCCGCCAAAGCCAGCCCGCCATGCCCTGGCTGTGGTGTGCGACTTTAAGCCGGCCCTTATCATTATGCCTCCATTTGTTGATTTTTTTCAACGATTTTAGATTAAATTTGTTATTTAAGTGCAAGATTAGCTTTCAGCGGCTGGTGTTCTAGTGATCTGTCAGTGGTTAATGGTAGCGAGGGGTTACCACTGTCAATGGTCGTCGTCAGTGGTTAATGGTGGCGAGGGGTTACCACTGTCAATGGTCGTAGTCAGTGGTTAATGGTAGCGAGGGGTTACCACTGTCAATGGTCGTAATCAGTGGTTAATGGTAGGGAGGCGAGGGGTTACCACTGTCAATGGTCGTGGTCGTCGTCAGTGGTTAATGGTAGCGAGGCTCAGAGGGGTTACCACTGTCAATGGTCGTCGTCAGTGGTTAATGGTAGCGAGGCTCGGGGTTACCACTGTCAATGGTCGTAGTCAGTGGTTAATGGTAGCGAGGGGTTACCACTGTCAATGGTCGTAGTCAGTGGTTAATGGTGGGGAGGCGAAGGGTTACCACTGTCAATGGTCGTCGTCAGTGGTTAATGGTAGCGAGGGGTTACCACTGTCAATAGTCGTAGTCAGTGGTTAATGGTAGCGAGGGGTTACCACTGTCAATGGTCGTAGTCAGTGGTTAATGGTAGCGAGGGGTTACCACTGTCAATGGTCGTCGTCAGTGGTTAATGGTAGCGAGGGGTTACCACTGTCAATGGTCGTCGTCAGTGGTTAATGGTAGCCAGGCTCAGGGGGGGGGGAGGGGTTACCACGGGTCGTTCTCGTTGTCGTTAAATTAGCTGTTTGTGAATTTTTTATAAACATCTTTTCTCATTTATAATTAGGACATTGTTGTTGCTCTTAGGAGGGGGGGAGGGGGGAGGGGGGACTGCTATCACAATGGGAGCACTTGGACGGGCTTGCAGGGTTGAGCCTCAGCTCTTGGACTCCCCTCTTTCGAGCCCAGATTAGTTATGAAGAATGACTATTCATTTTCCCCTTTGTCATATTTATATTTAAAACGTTTATTGATAATTCTTAGACAACTTGCACAATAAAGTACTTTTTTTTTGGGGGGGGGGGGAGCTGAAGACATTATTTGATATCTGTGACTTCCTTCTGACTTTTATTTTTGTGTGTTTCCTCGTGCTGTCTTTAAGAACATTTCTTCTTTGTTTACTTCGTCAAATTCTTTTACAATCTTGTATGTCGTTACCATGTCCCATGTGTCTTCCAGCATGGTGACATCAAGTTCCCAAAGTCTTTCCTCATAGTTCTATTCCCACACCTCGGAAACGAACCTTTTTTATATATTTGTTTTAATATAACATGGATGGATTTCATGGATTGAGTACATGGATTTCATATCGTGGCTGCATACTCGAGAGTAGGTCTCACATAGGTTTTTAGTGTAAGGGAAGGGTCCTTTGTCCCTTCCAGACGTCAACCAGTTTTGGCGCCTTAATGTGTGCCTCTGGGGTTAGATTTTTAGGCTTGCTTCCAAGTCTCGCCATTTCTAGTGCAGGAAGATGTCGCCTGTGAGTCTTGAAGTAGTTCTGGGGCTGTTGTGTCTTGTGGTGCTGTCCTCATAACTCTGGCGCGTCTGTCAGGCCTTGACGGGTATTGGGAGAAGCTGCGTAGTGTGGCTGACACCTGTGGCACTACGTTCATTAGTGTGTGTGTAGGTGTGGGGGTGGGTGGGTGTGTGTGTGGGTGTATGTGTGTGTAGGTGTAGGTGTGGGGGTGGGTGTGTGTGTGTGTAGGTGTAGGTGTGGGGGTGGGTGTGTGTGTGTGTAGGTGTAGGTGTGGGGGTGGGTGGGTGTGTGTGTGGGTGTGTAGGTGTAGGTGTGGAAGTGGGTGTGTGTAGGTGTAGGTGTGTGGGTGGGTGTGTGTGTGTGTAGGTGTAGGTGTAGGTGTGGGGGTGGGTGGGTGTGTGTGTGGGTGTGTAGGTGTACTCACCTATTTGCACTCACCTATTTGTGCTTGCGGAGGTTGAGCTTTGGCTCTTTGGTCCCGCCTCTCAACTGTCAATCAACTGGTGTACAGGTTCCTGAGCCTACTGGGCTCTATCATATCTACATTTGAAACTGTGTATGGAGTCAGCCTCCACCACATCACTGCCTAATGCATTCCATCCGTTAACTACTCTAACACTGAAAACATTCCTTCTAATGTCCCTGTGGCTCATGTGGGTACTCAATTTCCACCTGTGTCCCCTTGTTCGCGTCCCACCAGTGTAGAATAGT
The DNA here is from genome assembly GCF_020424385.1 of Procambarus clarkii. Lineage (NCBI taxonomy): Eukaryota > Metazoa > Arthropoda > Malacostraca > Decapoda > Cambaridae > Procambarus > Procambarus clarkii. Next base: position 12,515,782 of record NC_059635.1, read on the forward strand.
TTATCCTTGTTTACCCGGTCGATTCCCCTGAGGATTTTGTAGGTTGTGATCATGTCTCCCCTTACTCTTCTGTCCTCCAGGGTCGTAAGGTATATACCTTACGGTCTATACCCTCTGGGAGATCATTTACATATATCAGAAACAGTATAGGTCCAAGGACTAACCCCTGCGGGACTCCACTCGTAACGTCTCGCCAATCTGAGACCTCACCCCTCACACTGACTCGTTGTCTCCTGTTGCTTAGGTACTCCTTTATCCAATGGAGTACCTTCCCTTTCACACCGGCCTGCATCTCCAGCTTTTTCACTAGCCTCTTGTGTGGTACTGTATCAAAGGCTTTTTGACAATCCAAAAATATACAGTCTGCTCACCCTTCTCTTTCTTGCCTGATCAGGTTGTGTGTGTGTGTGTGTGTGTGTGTGTGTGTGTGTGTGTGTGTGTGTGTGTGTGTGTGTGTGTGTGTGTGTGTGTACTCACCTAGTTGTACTCACCTAGTTGTGTTTGCGGGGGTTGAGCTCTGGCTCTTTGGTCCCGCCTCTCAACCGTCAATCAACAGGTGTACAGATTCCTGAGCCTATCGGGCTCTGTCATATCTACACTTGAAACTGTGTATGGAGTGAGCCTCCACCACATCACCCCCTAATGCATTCCATTTGTCAACCACTCTGACACTAAAAAAGTTCTTTCTAATATCTCTGTGGCTCATTTGGGCACTCAGTTTCCACCTGTGTCCCCTTGTGCGTGTTCCCCTTGTGTTAAATAGACTGTCTTTATCTACCCTATCAATCCCCTTCAGAATCTTGAATGTGGTGATCATGTCCCCCCTAACTCTTCTGTCTTCCAGCGAAGTGAGGTTTAATTCCCGTAGTCTCTCCTCGTAGCTCATACCTCTCAGCTCGGGTACTAGTCTGGTGGCAAACCTTTGTGTGTGTGTGTGTGTGTGTGTGCAGTCCGACCTCCTAAGGTTTGCCAACGTCAAGAAAACGGTCCATTTAAAGTAGTCTCTCCTAACCTACCAGAGGACCCAAAACAGAAAACGGGACAGTACGTCACTTCCGTCAGTGGCTTCCATTTTCTAGTACGACAATTTTTGCGCCTTATGTAACGCATACGAGCGAAAAGCGACGTTCTTTGTAGGAGGACAGGTTGTGGGAGGACAGGTTGTGGGAGGACAGGTTGTGGGAGGACAGGTTGTAGGAGGACAGGTTGTAGGAGGACAGGTTGTACGAGGACAGGTTGTAGGAGGACAGGTTGTAGGAGGCCAGGTTGTGGGAGGCCAGGTTGTGGGAGGCCAGGTTGTGGGGAGGACAGGTTGTGGGAGGCCAGGTTGTGGGGAGGACAGGTTGTGGGAGGACAGGTTGTGGGGAGGACAGGTTGTGGGGAGGCCAGGTTGTGGGAGGCCAGGTTGTGGGAGGCCAGGTTGTGGGAGGACAGGTTGTGGGAGGACAGGTTGTAGGACAGGTTGTAGGAGGACAGGTTGTAGGAGGACAGGTTGTAGGAGGACAGGTTGTAGGAGGACAGGTTGTAGGAGGACAGGTTGTAGGAGGCCAGGTTGTGGGAGGCCAGGTTGTGGGAGGCCAGGTTGTGGGAGGCCAGGTTGTGGGGAGGACAGGTTGTGGGGAGGACAGGTTGTGGGAGGACAGGTTGTGGGAGGACAGGTTGTGAGAGGCCAGGTTGTGGGAGGCCAGGTTGTGGGAGGCCAGGTTGTGGGAGGCCAGGTTGTGGGAGGCCAGGTTGTGGGAGGCCAGGTTGTGGGAGGCCAGGTTGTGGGAGGCCAGGTTGTGGGAGGCCAGGTTGTGGGAGGCCAGGTTGTGGGAGGCCAGGTTGTGGGAGGCCAGGTTGTGGGAGGCCAGGTTGTGGGAGGCCAGGTTGTGGGAGGCCAGGTTGTGGGAGGCCAGGTTGTGGGAGGCCAGGTTGTGGGAGGCCAGGTTGCAGGAGGACAGGTTGTAAAGCAGTAAATAGGTACCTGGGAGTTAGACAGCTGCAACGGGCTGCTTCCTGGGGGTAACAAAAAAGGAGGCCTTGTCGAGGACCGGGCCGCGGGGACGCTACGCCCCGAAATCATCTCAAGATAACCTCAAGATGATGATGGTGGGGCTTGAGTTCTTGGAGCTCCTTTTCGCTGTGGGCGCTGTTGGTTGAAAGCCACCGACTTTGTATACTGTGAACGGTACACCGTCGGTCGCTTGTATACTGTGAACGGTACACCGTCGGTCGCTTGTATACTGTGCACGGTACACCGTCGGTCGCTTGTATACTGTGCACGGTACACCGTCGGTCGCTTGTATACTGTGCACGGTACACCGTCGGTCGCTTGTGTACTGTGCACGGTACACCGTCGGTCGCTTGTATACTGTGCACGGTACACCGTCGGTCGCTTGTATACTGTGCACGGTACACCGTCGGTCGCTTGTATACTGTGCACGGTACACCGTCGGTCGCTTGTATACTGTGCACGGTACACCGTCGGTCGCTTGTATACTGTGCACGGTACACCGTCGGTCGCTTGTATACTGTGCACGGTACACCGTCGGTCGCTTGCAACCAACGGCTCTGCCACTGGGTAGTTGAGCTCCGTGGTATTGGAAGAAAGGGAAGGAAAGGGAGTGTAAGGTAACAGGAAAAAGCGCTACTTTGAGGTTACCTTGAGGTGCTTCCGGGGCTTAGCGTCCCCGCGGCCCGGTCGTCGACCAGGCCTCCTGAAGGGAAAGGGCTACCCAAGGAAAATGTAATATATTCTTTTATGTAAATTCATTCCGATGGGGGCGGTTCTTCTCCGGCCCCGACCACGGCGGTCTCCGGGTTTGGAGTCCCTGTGACTTGTTTTTACCAACTTCGAGGTCAACTCTGGAGCTCTCAGTTCCTGCGACGGCGCTGGGAACTGTGTATTGGCGTTTGACTCTCCATTGGAGACTTTCGGCGTCGTGGAGAGCGAGGGATCTGCTGCATGGGTAACAGCTTCTCCACCGTATCAACCTACCCTGGCTTTGCGCCCTGGAGAGGCTACTACAGACGAAAGTCGTGTTGACCAGGGCTCCTTTCTCATGCTTCACACAGGGAGCCGGTCGGCCGAGGGGACAGCACGCTGGACTTGTGATCCTGTGGTCCCGGGTTCGATCCCGGGCGCCGGCGAGAAATAATGGGCAGTCTCTTTCACCCTATGCCCCTGTTACTTAGCAGTAAAATAGGTACCTGGGTGTTAGTCATCTGTCACGGGCTGCTTCCTGGGGGTGGAGGCCTAGTCGAGGACCGGGCCGCGGGGACACTAAAGCTCCGAAATCATCTCAAGATAACCTCAAGATAACCACTCCAGATATACCTGATACCAGGTATCAGGTAACTCCTACATTACATATACTTTGTCCACCTTCTTCGATAAAATATTTCGGTCTTAATTATAAAGAAACGTGTAAAAGGGCTGTTGATGATTTAGCTACAAGTTTACTTACTAAAGTCTATTAGATCTAATGGTTCCTTCCACTCCAGACTCGCTGGCTTAGGAGTTATTAAGGCTCAGTTTCAGGAACAGGTTTCACTGTTTTGTTTCTCTGCTTCACGCTGGTGAGATGCTGTTTATGGTCACCAAACACTCCCTGCTGGGTGGAAGCCCTGGAAACACAAACCGAAACTGTCTCTATTTTCCGCTTGTTACAACTTGTAATAAAGTTGTTACATCTTGGCTTAACGTGTTTATGACGTATTAGAACGTTGTTACAACTTGCTATATTGGTTGTTATAACTGGTTAAAAGGTGTTAAATCTTGTTCGAACGTTGTACCAACGTCGTAGTTTCGGTGTGTGTTTGGCGGGAGTATTCAGTATACCCGCTGTTGTTTCCCGCGCGCGCCATCTTTGTGTTGAGAGCAGGATGTTAATGGCTGCCGTGCCCACATTGAGGCCATTATCCAGGTGGACACCTTCACACGCTCCCATGGAGTTAAGGGTACTACCAGCTACTGTATCATAGAGGTGGTGTGCCAAACAGCTGCTGTTGCTGTCTATTCGTGTGTGTGTGTGTGTGTGTGATTACCTAAGTGTAGTTACAGGAGGAGAGCTACGCTCGTGGTGTCCCGTCTTCCCAGCACTCTTTGTCATATAACGCTTTGAAACTAAAGTGTGTGTGTGTGTGTGTGTGTGTGTGTGTGTGTGTGTGTGTGTGTGTGTGTGTGTGTGTGTGTGTGTGTGTGTGTGTGTGTGTGTGTGTCCACCTAGACCTCCAGAGGCTCGACCCCTGTGCTCAGATTCGACCCCTGTTTGCATGCCTGAGCTTTTCCGTTACAAGTGCGGGTCCCTCTGGGCTCCATCTCCGGGTTTTTCCCCCCTACTGTCCTCCCATCTGTCTTTTGTCCATCCTACCACCTTCAGGGGCACAGCTGATGGCCAGCTTTGTCCCTGTCACCAGCTCCATTTCTCTCCGACTGAAACTGCGATATTGCGAGTTACATTGCAGCCACTGACGTTCATTCATGCCACTTGTACTCGAGTTCCCTCTGTCTACCTTCCTCCGCTGTCTGTCTGTCCATATGTTCTTGACCGTCCTGTACGTATCCTCTTTCCTTGACCTATGGGACATGATCCGGATATCACAGATTCCCACCTTAGTTTCCTCTAGCTTTTCCCAAATGGTTTCTATAGTTTCCATCTATTATACCTACGTATTTCCGTACCTGGATTGTACCTGGATGGGGTTCTGGGGGGGTTCTTCAGCTCCCTCAAGCCCGGCCCCGGGGCCAGGCTTGGGGGAACATCTGGTTTCCAGGTATACTGTATTCACTGGAATATTCGTAGTTTTTATGTTAATCTTACAGAGTTTCATATTTTAATCTCTAATTTTTCTGTTGTTGACCTCCAGGAGATGATGGTACGTGTTCAGGCTGTGTCTTCTGTCCTTTAATTTTAAATCGAGCATCTATTGCCCAACCACTTCGGCTGGACGGAAGAGCGACGGTCTCGCTTCATGCAGGTCGGTGTTCAATCCCCGACCGTCCACAAGTGGTTGGGGCACCATTCCTTTCCCCCCGTCCCATCCCAAATCCTTATCCTGACCCCTTCCCAGTGCTATATAGTCGTGATGGCTTGGTGCTTTATCCTGATAGTTTCTTTTTGGATCTATTGCTCCCCCCCTGAGGCACCCATTTGGCAGCTTCTCCCGTCTTCTGATTCCCCTCCTATAAGATAAACCATCTCTCCTTGGAGAAAACTTGTAATCGGATTGGTAATTACACATTGTGAAAGTTTCCCCATTAAGAAATCTCATATCTGTGGGTGGGTGTGAGGAACGTTAATGTTTGGGCTTAGCCACGCTGGTCTCTAACGTAGCCTACTCCGCTACTGGGACATGCTAGCCTTGGTATATCCTAATAAAGGCACGAAGCCTACTCGGCTACTGAGACACGCTAGCCTTGGTATATCCTAATAAAGGAACGTAGCCTACTCGGCTACTGTGACATGCTAGCCTTGGTATATCCTAATAAAGGAACGTAGCCTACTCAGCTACTGTGACACACCACCCTTGGTATATCCTAATAAAGGCATCATGTCATACGAGGCCAGATATTGCAAGTTGCTATAAGACAAAAGTCAATTGTTCCTCTTAAGTCGATACTAAATTAGATTTTTTGGATTGTTCTTTTCTGCAATTTGCAAAATAGTTTCGGGTAAGATGTTTACATTGCCTAAGACTTGAGCTGGTCAAGTGGAGTCCGTCACGGTTCAGGTCGAATTTGCATTACTGGGCAAGCTCTTTACATGCTCTTTATTTATGTAATGAACCCATTGTTTATAGTTTTATGTAATTACTAGTGGGGGGGTAACCGGGAGCGCCCGGGTCTCTCCTTAGCTCACTCTTACACCCCTTGCTGTTCTCTCTCTGTCTGTCTGTCTCTCTCTCTCCTCTCTGTCTCTCCTCTCTCTGTCTCTCCTCTCTCTGTCTCTCTTTGTCTCTCCTCTCTGTCTCTCCTCTCTGTCTCTCCTCTCTCTGTCTCTCCTCTCTCTGTCTCTCTCTGTCTCTGTCTCTCTCTGTCTCTGTCTCTCTCTGTCTCTGTCTCTCTCTCTCTCTGTCTCTGTCTCTCTCTCTGTCTCTCTCTCTGTCTCTCTCTCTGTCTCTCTCTCTCTCTCTCTCTCTCTCTCTCTCTCTCTCTCTCTCTCTCTGTCTCTGTCTCTGTCTCTGTCTCTCTCTCTGTCTCTCTGTCTCTCTCTGTCTCTCTGTCTCTCTCTGTCTCTCTCTCTGTCTCTCTCTCTCTCTCTGTCTCTCTGTCTCTCTCTCTCCCCCCTCTCCCCTTCTCTTCCCCTCTTCTCTTCCCCTGTCCTCCATCGTCCCCCCCTCTCTCCCCTTCCCTTCACCCCTTCCCAGAATACTACCTAACAAGAAGCTGGCTAACTACCGGGTAGCTATTTACTACTAAGTGAACAGTGGCATTAAGGAACAGGAAACGTGCCCAACCATTTCTGTCCCGCCCGGGATTCCCGATTGTGAGTTACTGCTCCTGACCCTTTTGTCATCATTTGCATATATCTTCGTTTGAATAACTATTGAATTATGTGCAGCCCGTCCTCTTAAAAATAACGTCGCTTTTCGCTCGTTTGCGCTCTATGGCCAAAAATGGGCGTAATTTAAAATGAAATCGGCTCACAAAAGTGATGTATTGTCCCGTTTTCTGTTTGGGTCGCCTGGCTCACTCGCAAAGGTTAGGAGAGGAAACTTTCAATTAACATTTTTCATGACGTTTTGAAACTTGAGTAGGATTTCCTTCCTTCCTAACCTGCCAGAGGACCCTTTACTTACTGTTTTGGAAAAAAAATCTAAATTTTTTTCAATTTCTTTTCATTTTCAAATTACGTCCATTTTCGGCCATATGGGCAAACGGCCAAATTCAGACGTAATTTGTAAGGTTGCAACAGGATCCCGGTCAGCCGAGCGGACAGCACGCTGTACTTGTGATCCTGTGGTCCTGGGTTCGATCCCAGGCGCCGGCGAGAAACAATGGGCAGAGTTTCTTTCACCCTATGCCCCTGTTACCTAGCAGTAAAATAGGTACCTGGGTGTTAGTCAGCTGTCACGGGCTGCTTCCTGGGGGTGGAGGCCTGGTCGAGGACCGGGCCGCGGGGACACTAAAGCCGCGAAATCATCTAAAGATAACCTTAAGATGGTTGTGTGTGTGTGTGTGCCACATATCTGGTAAATCAGTACATTGATTTCTAGTTGTAATCCCAGAGCAGCGGAGCCTCGCGATACTGCGTCTTACTGTCCCTTCCCAGTTCTCTCTGAACCAGGAGGCCTGGTCGACGACCGGGCCGCGGGGACGCTAAGCCCCGGAAGCACCTCAAGGTAACCTCAAGGTAAGGTAAGGTAATCAGGCCGGTCACACGATGTGAACGGCCTGGTTTAGGGAAGAGCGGATAGGAGCTCTTCTACTCCCCAGTAGTGTGTGAGAGCTTGGTCCAACAGGCTGTTGCTTGGAGCAGCCCGGAGGCCCACATACCCACCACAGCCTGGTTGGTCCGGCACTTCTTTTAGAAAACCATCTAGTTTTCTCTTGAAGGTGTCCACGGTTGTTCCGGCAATATTTCTTATAGTCGCTGGGAGGACGTTGAACAACCGTGGACCTCTGATGTTTATACAGTGTTCTCTGATTGTACCTATGGCACCCCTGCTCTTCACTGGTTCTATTCTGCATTTTCCTCCATATCGTTCACTCCAGTACGTTGTTATTTTACTGTGTAGATTTGGGACCGGGTCCTCCAGTATCTTCCAGGTGTATATTATTTGGTATCTCTCTCGTCTCCTTTCTAGTGAGTACATTTGGAGGGCTTTGAGACGATCCCAATGTTTTAGGTAGTTTATCGTGTGTGTTCGTGCTGCATATGTTCTCCGTATCACCCACTATTTCAGAAATGTCTCCTGCTTTGAAAGGGGGGAATGAATAACATGAACACTGTGATGGGATCCCCGGATTTGAAATGTTCTCATAATCTTGAGGTTATCTTGAGATGATTTTGGGGCTTTTTAGTGTCCCCGCGGCCCGGTCCTCGACCAGGCCTCCACCCCCAGGAAGCAGCCCGTGACAGTTGACTAACACCCAGGTACCTATTTACTGCTAGGTAACAGGAGCATAGGGTGAAAGAAACTCTGCCCATTATTTCTCGCCGGCGCCTGGGATCGAACCCAGGACCATAGGAACACAAGTCCAGCGTGCTGTCCGCTCGGCCGACCGGCTTCCCTATATAGGTTACATTTGAAAATTAGTTTTTTAATGGACATAAATTGGATCTTTTCTTCACCACAGTCATAACAGCATTGTAGTAAGATTCTCCATTTATTGGATTGTGAACTGAATAAGTTAACAACCTGACTAATTCAGTTCACCTCAGGCTTACTAGAAGAGGTGACGGCTACCTGGCGTCATTCACCTATGTGGCTCCCGGTGAAGCTGAGTGTATTCAACCCATCTTCAAGGTGTCCTCAGTCACTCAAGTGGTTTCAGTAAAGACGTGTGCATTGTCAGTGAGACAAACAGGTTCCAAACCGAATACATTTCACTCCATTACGCTGTCTTCAACCTCTATTTTGATTTTATTCGGTTATCACCAAGTGTAAAATTGATAAAAGACTTCTCGATACTGATCTGATAAAGAAAATAAATTAACGGGAGATATTGGCGAAGGAAAGCACTAGAGAGAAGAGAAGAGATCTATCAGGATATTGGGCCAATCCTTAACGTCTATATAGCACTTGTAAGGCGTCAGGATAAGGATTTGAGATGGGACGAGGAGGGAAAGGAATGGTGCCCAATCACTTTGGACAGTCGGGGATTGAACGCCGACCTGCATGAAGCGAGACAGTCACTCTACCGTCCAGCCCAAATGGTTGGACTAGCACAAGGCAGAGTGGGAGAAGCATTTGGTTTTCCAGGATGGTGTTGAGAAGGAGTTAATACAGGTAGTGTGTTGCGGACCCGTCCCAACCCTGTAAGGCATCGTTAACCTTTATATATCCTGGATACCAGCAGGTGTGGGCAGGAGGGATGGCTTGGGAGGGAGGAGAGCAGCACCATGCCATCACACCATCCACCTATCCCTCCCACTGTCTCCTATCCACCTCCCAACCCCGACCCTACTGTACCCTGTCCACCTATACCCTGTCCACCTACCCCTCACAGTATAGTGTCCTCCCTCTGTATTTTACCAACTGTCACTGTATATTTGCCATGGCGGGTGTGGGGGGGGGGGTTAAGGGATAGTGGTGGCACTGCTGGTGTGGACGTGATGGACTGCTTAAATTGCCAACTCCACCTGTCCCGTCTACAGGACGGGCTGCAGCAGCATGATAGTTTTACACAAATAATATCTTGAGTTATCTTCAGTTATCTTGAGATGATTTCGGGGCTTTTTAGTGTCCCCGCGGCCCGGTCCTCGACCAGGCCTCCACCCCCAGGAAGCAGCAGCCCGTGACAGCTGACTAACACCCAGGTACCTATTTTACTGCTAGGTAACAGGGGCATAGGGTGAAAGAAACTCTGCCCATTGTTTCTCGCCGGCGCCTGGGATCGAACCCAGGACCACAGGATCACAAGTCCAGCGTGCTGTCCGCTCGGCCGCCCGGCTCCCCTTCCACACAGACTGTCAATATCAAGTTAAACTACTGACTGACCTCTACACTAACAGAACTAGCTGCACCACACCCAGCTACAAGCACAGTAAAAAAAAAAAAACGGAATAATTTTGTGAGAATCAGAAATCTTCTCATCAAGCAATTGAAATCTTCTGCAAGATTGTCAGCAAGAGTCCCATAATTAACATGATAAATATCCTGCTCACAGTGCAGAATAAAAGGTTTGCCGTCTCGCTCAAATATATCTCTATCATAATGACAGACATTTCAGCCAAATTAGCATGTAACGAGGATGAAGTTGAACTAAACATAGGTATGTATCTCCTCTCTGTTGTAAAGGCTTGCTCCAAACATATTCAGGCTGGAGTCACAAGTCAAGCCTGGCCTCGGGCCGGGCTTGGGGAGTAGAAGAACTCCCAGAACCCCATCAACCCGGTATATGTGGGCCTGCTGCGGGCCGCTCCAAGCAACAGCCTGGTGGACCAAACTCTCACAAGTCAAGCCTGGCCTCGGGCCGGGCTTGGGGAGTAGAAGAACTCCCAGAACCCCATCAACCCGGTATATGTGGGCCTGCGGGATACTCCAAGCAACACCCTGATGGACCAAACTCTCACAAGTCAAGCCTGGCCTCGGGCCGGGCTTGGGGAGTAGAAGAACTCCCAGAACCCCATCAACCAGGTATATGTGGGCCTGCGGCCCGCTCCAAGCAACACCCTGATGGACCAAACTCTCACAAGTCAAGCCTGGCCTCGGGCCGGGCTTGGGGAGTAGAAGAACTCCCAGAACCCCATCAACCAGGTATATGTGGGCCTGCGGGCCGCTCCAAGCAACAGCCTGGTGGACCAAACTCTCACAAGTCAAGCCTGGCCTCGGGCCGGGCTTGGGGAGTAGAAGAACTCCCAGAACCCCATCAACCAGGTATATGTGGGCCTGCTGCGGGCCGCTCCAAGCAACAGCCTGGTGGACCAAACTCTCACAAGTCAAGCCTGGCCTCGGGCCGGGCTTGGGGAGTAGAAGAACTCTCAGAACCCCATCAACCCGGTATATGTGGGCCTGCGGGATACTCCAAGCAACACCCTGGTGGACCAAACTCTCACAAGTCAAGCCTGGCCTCGGGCCGGGCTTGGGGAGTAGAAGAACTCCCAGAACCCCATCAAGCAGGATAGGAGTAAGATACTAGACACCAACTTACGGGTGATAAGTTTTGTCTAATCTAGAACTTGAAGTTATCTGCAAGAGTCTCCGAGAATCCAAGTCCGTCCTCTTAAGGTCTGTCAAGAAACTGTCGTGCTCAAAGTGTCCTTATCCTAACCTGCCTGAGGACCCAAAAAAGAAAACGGGACAGTATATCGATTTCGTAAGCCGCTAACATTTTCTAGTGCGAAGATTTTGGGCCTTAGGTAGAGTATATGTCAAAATGAGACGCTTTGTTAGGAGGACGGGTTCAGAGCCACGCGATCCTGTCTAACTAGACGGTCCTGTCTAACTAGACGGTCCTGTCAAACTAGACGGTCCTGTCTAACTAGACGGTCCTGTCTAACTAGACGGTCCTGTCAAACTAGACGGTCCTGTCTAACTAGACGGTCCTGTCTAACTAGACGGTCCTGTCAAACTAGACGGTCCTGTCTAACTAGACGGTCCTGTCTAACTAGACGGTCCTGTCAAACTAGACGGTCCTGTCTAACTAGACGGTCCTGTCAAACTAGACGGTCCTGTCAAACTAGACGGTCCTGTCTAACTAGACGGTCCTGTCTAACTAGACGGTCCTGTCAAACTAGACGGTCCTGTCTAACTAGACGGTCCTGTCTAACTAGACGGTCCTGTCTAACTAGACGGTCCTGTCTAACTAGACGGTCCTGTCTAACTAGACGGTCCTGTCTAACTAGACGGTCCTGTCAAACTAGACGGTCCTGTCTAACTAGACGGTCCTGTCTAACTAGACGGTCCTGTCTAACTAGACGGTCCTGTCTAACTAGACGGTCCTGTCTAACTAGACGGTCCTGTCTAACTAGACGGTCCTGTCTAACTAGACGGTCCTGTCTAACCAGACTGATGGACACAGGTGCACGGAGACATTGCTGAATGATAGCAGGTATTCGCATGGATGAGGTGACGATGACAGATAGTGTTAAGTATTCATATCTTAATGGATTAGATTCATAAAGAAATAATGAAAGCAGGCTGGAAAGACATTTTGGATTAGTAATTCTTGCTGCTTAACTAATTGCCAAAATTATCGTAAGCATGGAGTAAAAATGTTACAAGCCGATAAGACAGGAGAGACGAGCACAGGTGGACAGTTAAACAGATGACACACAAATCAGCTTGAGAATTACTTCTGTAGAAGACATTGCAAAATTACAAGCTGATATTAATGAAGTCTTCAATCTGGCAGGGAAAATGATATGTTGTTTAACAGGGATAAAATCCAGGAGCCAGATTCACGAAGCAGTTACGCAAACACTTACGAACATGTACATCTATTCTCAATCTTTGGCGGCTTTGTTTACAATTATTAAACAGTTAATGAGCTCCGAAGCACCAGGAGGCTGTTTATAACAATAACAACAGTTGATTGGCAAGTTTTCATGCTTGTAAACTGTTTAATAAATGTAACCAAAGCCGTCAAAGATTGAGGAAAGATGGACACGTTCGTAAGTACTTGCGTAACTGCTTCGTGAATCTGGCCCCAGGTTCTCTGGTATTATATGTTAAGAACTTCATCAAATACAGGTTCATGCCATAATCAAGTCTGCATATAGTAGGAATGCAACGTGTAAAGCATCTGGGAATAATGATGTCCGACGACCTAACGTTTAGGGAGCATAACCAAGCAAATATTGCGACAGCCAGAAGACTGATAGGATGGATTACGAGAACTTTCAAATCCAGGGATCCCATCACAATGGTTGTACTCTTCAAGTCACTTGTGTTGTCCCGTCTTGAGTACTGCTCAGTACTCACTTCCCCCTTCAGAGTAGGAGAGATTGCTGAAATAGAGGGAATACAGAGAACATATACGGCACGCATAGACGCGATGAAGCACCTAAATTATTGGGATCGTCTCAAAGCTCTCCAAATGTACTCTCTACAAAGGAGACGAGAGAGATACCAAATAATATACACATGGAAGATACTGGAGGGTCAGGTCCCAAATCTACACAGTAAAATAACAACGTACTGGAGTGAACGATATGGAAGAAAATGCAAGATTGAACCAGTGAAGAGCAGAGGTGCCATAGGCACAATCAGAGAACACTGTATAAACATCAGAGGTCCACGGTTGTTCAACGACCTCCCAGCAAGCATAAGAAATATTGCCGGAACAACCGTGGACATCTTCAAGAGGAAACTGGACTGTTTTCTAATAGATGTTCCGGATCAGCCAGGCTGTGGTGGGTGTGTGGGCCTGAGGGCCGCTCCAAGCAACAGCCTGTTGGACCAAACTCTCACAAGTCAAGCCTGGCCTCGGGCCGGGCTTGGGGAGTAGAAGAACTCCCAGAACCCCATCAACCAGGTATATGTGGGCCTGCGGGCCGCTCCAAGCAACAGCCTGTTGGACCAAACTCTCACAAGTCAAGCCTGGCCTCGGGCCGGGCTTGGGGAGTAGAAGAACTCCCAGAACCCCATCAACCAGGTATATGTGGGCCTGCTGCGGGCCGCTCCAAGCAACAGCCTGGTGGACCAAACTCTCACAAGTCAAGCCTGGCCTCGGGCCGGGCTTGGGGAGTAGAAGAACTCCCAGAACCCCATCAACCAGGTATATGTGGGCCTGCGGGCCGCTCCAAGCAACAGCCTGGTGGACCAAACTCTCACAAGTCAAGCCTGGCCTCGGGCCGGGCTTGGGGAGTAGAAGAACTCCCAGAACCCCATCAACCAGGTATCAAGCATGTGCATGTGGATAAATTTTATGCATGTGCATAAAATTGCATGTGAAGTCCGTTGATCCTTCAGCTGTTTCAACTGTTGTTTTGTTTATATTCTACAGCTGGTAAAGTTTGTTGGAAAACTTGGAGGCTAAACCTCTCCTAGCTGACCCTCCCCTATCCCAGCTGGAAACCCACCCTTCTCCCAGCTGGAAACCCACCCTTCTCCCAGCTGGAAACCCACCCTTCTCCCAGCTGGAAACCCACCCTTCTCCCAGCTGGAAACCCACCCTTCTCCCAGCTGGAAACCCAGCCATCCCCCAGCTGGACCCCCCTCTCCCTCCCCACCACCTCACAAATTTCACCAGCTGTGCAAGGCTGAAATAAAAGCGAAAAAATTGTTGTGTGTATTTTTGTCAAGGATTTTACGTCCTCGTGAAGAAAATATGACCAATTGTTCCTCGCTGCTGTTTTGTTTTTTTGCTTGATATTGACCTCGTATTCACGAGATGGGGAGATGTATATATCGTTGGCGTATGGCTCTGTCGCCTCGTGAGGGATGTAGAGTGTAAATAGTATGGTAATATATCCCTTTTTTCTTCCAGGAATAACAACACCCCCGAGACGTTATTCTACACTTTAGAGGATTATCATACATTTGGTTTCCAAGCTTGGCGTTTCAAGCTTCGCGTTCTTTTTAAGTTGTCGTTTAGTTAGTTTCTGCGAGGCTGCACGCAAGGTTCATTTTGTTGTCGTCTTGGGTGTAGCGGGAAAGTTAATGGGGCGAAATATATAGCAGGGAGAGGCAGTGAGGGTGGTTGTAAAGTTGTGTGTGTGTGTGTTCACCTAGTTGTATTCACCTAGTTGTGTTTGCGGGGGATGAGGTTTTCCTCTTTCGGCCCGCCTTTAAACTGTCAATCAACTGTTTACTAACTACTATTTTTCCCCACACCACACACCAGGAAGCAGCCCGTGACAGCTGATTAACTCTTAGGTACCTGTTTACTGCTAGGTAACAGGGGCATTCAGGGTGAAAGAAACTTTGCTCATTTGTTTCTGTTTCGTGCGCGAATCGAACCCGCGCCACAGAATTACGAGTCCTGCGCGCTATCCACCAGGCTACCAGGCCCCTGTGTGTGTGTGTGTGTGTGTGTGTGTGTGTGTGTGTGTGTGTGTGTGTGTGTGTGTGGGGCTGCCAGTGTCTAATTGCTGTTTTAAGTCGATTCAAGTATTTTATGGAATTCTAAATATTGTTGGCGTTTCGTGTGCTGTACATAGCGGTTACATATATTAAATGTACCCCCAGGGAATACATTTACACATGTACTGTACCCTTTTGCTGTACCTCGGCGAGTGTACCACGTGTAGTGTACCCCTGTACTGTACCTTAGCGACTGTATAGCATGTTCTGTACCCCACCGACGCCCAGGTAAGTGAACAGATAAATGAAATTGCGTTGGTCGAGGATGATGATGAACAGTGAACACGGTCCTGGACGACGCCGTGGATGATCAGTGAACACGGTCCTGGACGACGCCGAGGATGATCAGTGAACACGGTCCTGGACGACGCCGAGGATGATCAGTGAACACGGCTCCTAGACGACGCCGAGGATGATCAGTGAACACGGTCCTGGACGACGCCGAGGATGATCAGTGAACACGGCTCCTAGACGACGCCGAGGATGAACAGTGAACACGGTCCTGGACGACGTCGAGGATGAACAGTGAACACGGTCCTGGACGACGTCGAGGATGAACAATGAACACGGTCCTGGACGACGCCGAGAATGAACAGTGAACACGGTTCCTAGATGACGCCGAGGATGAACAGTGAACACGGTTCCTAGATGACGCCGAGGATGAACAGTGAACACGGTTCCCGGACGACGCCGAGGATGAACAGTGAACACGGTTCCCGGACGACGCCGAGGATGAACAGTGAACACGGTCCTGGACGACGTCGAGGATGAACAGTGAACACGGTCCTGGACGACGTCGAGGATGAACAGTGAACACGGTCCTGGACGACGTCGAGGATGAACAATGAACACGGTCCTGGACGACGCCGAGGATGAACAGTGAACACGGTTCCTAGACGACGCCGAGGATGAACAGTGAACACGGTCCTGGACGACGCCGAGGATGAACAGTGAACACGGTTCCCGGACGCCGCCGAGGATGAACAGTGAACACGGTCCTGGACGACGTCGAGGATGAACAATGAACACGGTCCTGGACGACGTCGAGGATGAACAATGAACACGGTCCTGGACGACGCCGAGGATGAACAGTGAACACGGTCCTGGACGACGCCGAGGATGAACAGTGAACACGGTTCCTAGACGACGCCGAGAATAAACAGTGAACACGGTTCCTAGACGACGCCGAGAATAAACAGTGAACACGGTTCCTAGACGACGCCGAGAATAAACAGTGAACACGGCCCCGGACGACGGCTTTTCAGTGAACTTTTGAACACACTGAAGACTGTCAACCTAAATGAATTCTTTATGAACATGACTTCAACCTCAACCCATAGCTGTCACCGTAACCCCATTGGTCCTAACCCATTGAATCTGTCCACTGGCCCTAAACACCATTGGTAGACGGGCTGCAACCTGTCTACCTAAGAACGATAAAAGAACGTCGCTTTTCGCTCATATGCGTTACATAAGACCCAAAAATTATCGTACTAGAACATGGAAGCGGCTGGCGCGAAAGTGACTTACTGTCCCGTTTTCTGTTTTGGGTCCTCTGGTAGGTTAGGAGAGACTACTTTAAACTGACCGTTTTCTTGATGTTCCGGGAACCTTAGGAGGTCGGACTGTACAGACAGGTCTTTCTTCAACACCACATTCATCTTCATTTTACCGGATCCTCCCTGTCGCTCAACGCAACACATTCAATCGTGTTTGCACTAGAATTCGAATCTGCGTCGGAATCCACCTTAAATCCGTCCCCCGGAAGCCCAGCCGCCCGTGACGTCATGGATTGACCATTAATCCAGCCTGGCGGGACGAATGGCCGCTTGATTAGTTTGGGAAACAACAGAAAACGGGGCGAGAATTCTAAACGTTATTGTGAACCATTGTTTTGGGATATGCCGTTGACTTGGGTGGGGGGGGGGAGGGAATCAAGGATAAGCTGCAATTAATCAAGATAGGCAACAAGCAAGCCTAGTGGACCAGCTTAGTGGACCAAGCCTAGTGGACCAGCTTAGTGGATCAAGCCTAGTGGACCAGCTTAGTGGATCAAGCCTAGTGGTCCAACCTAGTGGATCAAGCCTAGTGGACCAACCTAGTGGATCAAGCCTAGTGGACCAGCTTAGTGGATCAAGCCTAGTGGACCAGCTTAGTGGATCAAGCCTAGTGGACCAAGCCTAGTGGACCAAGCCTAGTGGACCAGCTTAGTGGATCAAGCCTAGTGGACCAGCTTAGTGGATCAAGCCTAGTGGACCAGCTTAGTGGATCAAGCCTAGTGGACCAAGCCTAGTGGACCAAGCCTAGTGGATCAAGCCTAGTGGACCAGCTTAGTGGATCAAGCCTAGTGGACCAGCTTAGTGGATCAAGCCTAGTGGACCAAGCCTAGTGGACCAAGCCTAGTGGACCAAGCCTAGTGGATCAAGCCTAGTGGACCAGCTTAGTGGATCAAGCCTAGTGGATCAAGCCTAGTGGACCAGCTTAGTGGATCAAGCCTAGTGGACCAGCTTAGTGGATCAAGCCTAGTGGACCAGCTTAGTGGATCAAGCCTAGTGGACCAGCTTAGTGGATCAAGCCTAGTGGACCAAGCCTAGTGGACCAAGCCTAGTGGACCAAGCCTAGTGGACCAGCTTAGTGGACCAAGCCTAGTGGATCAAGCCTAGTGGACCAGCTTAGTGGATCAAGCCTAGTGGACCAGCTTAGTGGATCAAGCCTAGTGGACCAAGCCTAGTGGACCAAGCCTAGTGGATCAAGCCTAGTGGACCAAGCCTAGTGGACCAAGCCTAGTGGATCATGCCTAGTGGACCAGCTTAGTGGATCAAGCCTAGTGGACCAAGCCTAGTGGATCAAGCCTAGTGGACCAGCTTAGTGGATCAAGCCTAGTGGACCAGCTTAGTGAATCAAGCCTAGTGGACCAAGCCTAGTGGACCAAGCCTAGTGGATCAAGCCTAGTGGACCAGCTTAGTGGATCAAGCCTAGTGGTCCAACCTAGTGGATCAAGCCTAGTGGACCAAGCCTAGTGGATCAAGCCTAGTGGACCAGCTTAGTGGATCAAGCCTAGTGGTCCAACCTAGTGGATCAAGCCTAGTGGACCAGCTTAGTGGATCAAGCCTAGTGGTCCAACCTAGTGGATCAAGCCTAGTGGACCAGCTTAGTGGATCAAGCCTAGTGGTCCAACCTAGTGGATCAAGCCTAGTGGACCAAGCCTAGTGGACCAAGCCTAGTGGATCAAGCCTAGTGGACCAGCTTAGTGGATCAAGCCTAGTGGTCCAACCTAGTGGATCAAGCCTAGTGGACCAAGCCTAGTGGTCCAACCTAGTGGATCAAGCCTAGTGGACCAAGCCTAGTGGACCAAGCCTAGTGGATCAAGCCTAGTGGACCAGCTTAGTGGATCAAGCCTAGTGGACCAGCTTAGTGGACCAGCTTAGTGGATCAAGCCTAGTAGTCCAACCTAGTGGATCAAGCCTAGTGGACCAAGCCTAGTGGACCAAGCCTAGTGGATCAAGCCTAGTGGACCAGCTTAGTGGATCAAGCCTAGTGGTCCAACCTAGTGGATCAAGCCTAGTGGACCAGCTTAGTGGATCAAGCCTAGTGGTCCAACCTAGTGGATCAAGCCTAGTGGACCAGCTTAGTGGATCAAGCCTAGTGGTCCAACCTAGTGGATCAAGCCTAGTGGACCAAGCCTAGTGGACCAAGCCTAGTGGACCAAGCCTAGTGGATCAAGCCTAGTGGACCAGCTTAGTGGATCAAGCCTAGTGGTCCAACCTAGTGGATCAAGCCTAGTGGACCAAGCCTAGTGGTCCAACCTAGTGGATCAAGCCTAGTGGACCAAGCCTAGTGGACCAAGCCTAGTGGATCAAGCCTAGTGGACCAGCTTAGTGGATCAAGCCTAGTGGTCCAACCTAGTGGATCAAGCCTAGTGGACCAAGCCTAGTGGACCAGCTTAGTGGATCAAGCCTAGTGGTCCAACCTAGTGGATCAAGCCTAGTGGACCAGCTTAGTGGATCAAGCCTAGTGGTCCAACCTAGTGGTCCAACCTAGTGGACCAAGCCTAGTGGACCAGCTTAGTGGATCAAGCCTAGTGGTCCAACCTAGTGGTCCAACCTAGTGGACCAAGCCTAGTGGACCAGCTTAGTGGATCAAGCCTAGTGGTCCAGCTTAGTGGATCAAGCCTAGTGGTCCAACCTAGTGGTCCAACCTAGTGGACCAAGCCTAGTGGACCAGCTTAGTGGATCAAGCCTAGTGGTCCAACCTAGTGGATCAAGCCTAGTGGACCAAGCCTAGTGGACCAGCTTAGTGGATCAAGCCTAGTGGACCAGCTTAGTGGATCAAGCCTAGTGGTCCAACCTAGTGGATCAAGCCTAGTGGTCCAACCTAGTGGATCAAGCCTAGTGGTCCAACCTAGTGGATCAAGCCTAGTGGTCCAACCTAGTGGATCAAGCCTAGTGGTCCAACCTAGTGGACCAAGCCTAGTGGTCCAACCTAGTGGATCAAGCCTAGTGGACCAAGCCTAGTGGACCAAGCCTAGTGGTCCAAGCCTAGTGGTCCAACCTAGTGGATCAAGCCTAGTGGACCAGCTTAGTGGATCAAGCCTAGTGGACCAGCTTAGTGGATCAAGCCTAGTGGTCCAACCTAGTGGATCAAGCCTAGTGGACCAAGCCTAGTGGACCAAGCCTAGTGGACCAGCTTAGTGGATCAAGCCTAGTGGACCAAGCCTAGTGGATCAAGCCTAGTGGACCAGCTTAGTGGATCAAGCCTAGTGGTCCAACCTAGTGGATCAAGCCTAGTGGACCAGCTTAGTGGATCAAGCCTAGTGGACCAGCTTAGTGGATCAAGCCTAGTGGACCAAGCCTAGTGGATCAAGCCTAGTGGACCAGCTTAGTGGATCAAGCCTAGTGGACCAGCTTAGTGGATCAAGCCTAGTGGACCAAGCCTAGTGGACCAGCTTAGTGGATCAAGCCTAGTGGACCAAGCCTAGTGGATCAAGCCTAGTGGACCAGTTTAGTGGATCAAGCCTAGTGGACCAGCTTAGTGGATCAAGCCTAGTGGACCAAGCCTAGTGGACCAGCTTAGTGGATCAAGCCTAGTGGACCAAGCCTAGTGGACCAGCTTAGTGGATCAAGCCTAGTGGACCAGCTTAGTGGATCAAGCCTAGTGGACCAGCTTAGTGGATCAAGCCTAGTGGACCAAGCCTAGTGGATCAAGCCTAGTGGACCAGCTTAGTGGATCAAGCCTAGTGGACCAAGCCTAGTGGATCAAGCCTAGTGGACCAGCTTAGTGGATCAAGCCTAGTGGACCAAGCCTAGTGGATCAAGCCTAGTGGACCAGCTTAGTGGATCAAGCCTAGTGGACCAAGCCTAGTGGATCAAGCCTAGTGGACCAGCTTAGTGGATCAAGCCTAGTGGACCAGCTTAGTGGATCAAGCCTAGTGGTCCAGCTTAGTGGATCAAGCCTAGTGGTCCAACCTAGTGGATCAAGCCTAGTGGACCAAGCCTAGTGGACCAAGCCTAGTGGACCAAGCCTAGTGGACCAAGCCTAGTGGACCAAGCCTAGTGGACCAAGCCTAGTGGTCCAACCTAGTGGATCAAGCCTAGTGGACCAAGCCTAGTGGACCAACCTAGTGGACCAAGCCTAGTGGTCCAACCTAGTGGACCAAACTCTCAGAAGTCAAGCCTGGCCTCGGGCCGGGCTTGGGGAGTAGAAGAACTCCCAGAACCCCATCAACCAGGTATCAACCAGGTATCAGGAAAACTATACACTATAATGTACTATATAGTAGAGGCCTGACAGCTGTGAGTGGACAGCGCCCGGGATTCGTAATCCTGAGATTCCGGATTCAATCCCCCGGCGGAGGCGGAAACAAATGGGCAGAGTTTCTTTCACCCTAATGCCCTCCTGTTCACCTAGCAGTAAATAGGTACCTGGGAGTTAGACAGCTGCTACGGGCTGCTTCCTGGGAGGGGTGTGTGTAAGAAAAAGGTAACAGTGAGAGTCGCTGAGAGTCCCGTCCAGTGCTCTTAGTCACAGTGAGAGTCCCTGAGAGTCCCGTCCAGTGCTCTTAGTCATAGTGAGAGTCCCTGAGAGTCCCGTCCAGTGTTCTTAGTCACAGTGAGAGTCCCTGAGAGTCCCTTCCAGTGCTCTTAGTCACAGTGAGAGTCCCTGAGAGTCCCGTCCAGTGTTCTTAGTCACAGTGAGAGTCCCTGAGAGTCCCTTCCAGTGCTCTTAGTCACAGTGAGAGTCCCTGAGAGTCCCGTCCAGTGTTCTTAGTCACAGTGAGAGTCCCTGAGAGTCCCGTCCAGTGCTCTTAGTCACAGTGAGAGTCCCTGAGAGTCCCGTCCAGTGTTCTTAGTCATAGTGAGAGTCCCTGAGAGTCCCGTCCAGTGTTCTTAGTCACAGTGAGAGTCCCTGAGAGTCCCCTCTAGTGCTCTTAGTCACAGTGAGAGTCCCTGAGAGTCTCTTCCAGTGCTGTTAGTCACAGTGAGAGTCCCTGAGAGTCCCGTCCAGTGTTCTTAGTCACAGTGAGAGTCCCTGAGAGTCCCTTCCAGTGCTCTTAGTGAGAGTCTCGTCCAGTGCTCTTAGTCACAATTAGGCGGCAGTTAATAGTGCACAAATTTCAAAACCATTTCCGTTGCTATAGATTCCTCTCCTATTTCCTTTTTCTATTTTCCTATTTTTTTTCCTTTGACTGATCTCGGACAAATGACCATACATTTCCAGCAATTGTACCTGAAGAACTAGATTTATAAAACACAAATTCAGTCGCTTCATTTTCTTTTGCCAGAGAAAAACGAAGATTGAAAAACAGATTTGAAAGGGGCGACTATTATATTCACCCTTTAATTGCAATTGAAATTGAATTACAATTAGTAATATTGTAGGAGAGAGAGAGAGAGAGAGAGAGAGAGAGAGAGAGAGAGAGAGAGAGAGAGAGAGAGAGAGAGAGCGCTCCTTCTCTCTCCCCCCTCTCTCTCTAGACCCTCACTATGACGTAATTTGCAAAGACACCAAACTCGTTTATGTCTGAGTACCGCTTAATAATACAACAAATATACAACAGAGGTGAGTCATGCAAACTAAATTACTGCAATTCACACTCATTTGTTTTTACTTTATAAAGACACATGTTTGTGGGCTTGATGTGTGACAGTGTTGTGAAGGCTTGAGCAGCAGGGAGAAGCAGGAGAGCAGAGCAGTTGGTGGGTATGTGGGCCTGCGGGCCGCTCCAAGCAACAGCCTGTTGGACCAAGCTCTCACAAGTCAAGCCTGGTCTCAGGCCGGGGCTTGGGGAGTAGAAGAACACCCAGAACCCCATCAAGGAGGTATCAAGGAGTTCTGTGTGAGGCGAGATGCTTGTAGCCTGTTAAGTCTGAAGCAAGTCTGGTCTTGTAAACACTTTGGAGGCTGTTGCTCGCGCCTGAGTTTGTTCTCCTGGCGCCGGAAATGTTAATATATGCTGATTCATGTGTGTGCTCTCTCATAGGACTTTTTATTAGTTTACTTTGTGTGGTGGTGGTGGTTCAGGTGTGTGTGTGTGTGTGTGTGTGTGTGTGTGTGTGTGCTCTCTCATAGGACTTTTTATTAGTTTACTTTGTGTGGTGGTGGTGGTTCAGGTGTGTGTGTGTGTGTGTGTGTGTGTGTGTGCTCTCTCATAGGACTTTTTATTAGTTTACTTTGTGTGGTGGTGGTGGTTCAGGTGTGTGTGTGTGTGTGTGTGTGTGTGTGTGTGTGTGTGCTCTCTCATAGGACTTTTTATTAGTTTACTTTGTGTGGTGGTGGTGGTTCAGGGGTGTGTGTGTGTGTGTGTGTGTGTGTGTGTGTGTGTGTGTGTGTGTGTGTGTGTGTGTGTGTGTGTGCTCTCTCATTGGACTTTTTATTAGTTTACTTTGTGTGGTGGTGGTGGTTCAGGTGTGTGTGTGTGTGTGTGTGTGTGTGTGTGTGTGTGTGTGTGTGTGTGTGTGTGTGTGTGTGTGTGTGGAGGCGGCGGTCCAGGCGAGTGGTGGTGCAGATGTGTATAAAACATAAGAAATAATTATCAAAAATATAACTTCAAATGGTGTGAAGCAGACAGCCGCAAGCCAAATATTGGAATTCATTATTTACCACAAAACAAATAGGACGGCTGATTCAGTACTCCACAACAGCCCCAATAAACAATACAACCCTCTCCAAAAAAAGCCATCGTGGTATACCAGTTTACACACCTCCAATGAAGGAGGCCACCTTCGCTCTGCGTATACTAGTATGGCCCCCTACAAAGCTTTGGTGGAGGTCATCTACCAGCAGGAGGTGGTAGATGACAGGCCATCTACCAGTTCCTGCCGCTAGAGACCCTATACAGAGTAACTCCTTTTTTAATATAGTAACGACTTCCATACCTTGCTTACGCTTAGATCCAGACCTCGCAAAACCAGCAAATTACTACGACATCTCTAAGGAGATCCTTCGACCCTTCGACTCGCCATGTGGAGTTTCACCTCTTCCAAATGTGTATTTAAGACAAATTTGCACCTTGCTTGCAAGGTGCAAATACAAATTCCTTATCTGAAGATGTTGCAGAGTAAAAAGAAACGGTGAAGAAAGTAAACCCTTCAGCAATCACTTAAGTGTCTTTACCATTAATTTCGGTAATTTGATTGGTCGTCTTAATCCCAAGAGGAAGAAAATAGAAGATAGAAAGCTTGCGCTATGATAGATTAACAGATCCAGCAATGTATTCACCTAGTTGTGCTTGCGCGGGTTGAGCTTTGGCTCTTGGGTCCCGACAAATGTGATATCAGTGTGGTGTCAAGCAGGTGATCATATTTAACCAGATGTACGTGTGTGTGTGTGTATGTATGTGTGTATTTACTACTTGTGGCTGCAGAATCCGAGCAATTAGCTCTTGGACCCCGCCTCTCTAACCAATCTATTTTTTCCTCTATTATATTAATTATTAAGTACATCCTTCCCTCTCCCAGCACCCTGCCTCTCCCAGCACCCTGCCTCTCCCAGCACCCTGCGTCTCCCAGCACCCTGCCTCTCCCAGCACCCTGCCTCTCCCAGCACCCTGCCTCTCCCAGCACCCTGCCTCTCCCAGCACCCTGCCTCTCCCAGCACCCTGCCTCTCCCAGCACCCTGCCTCTCCCGCCTTGATCACACTCATAATTCTGGCCTAATTGCCTCGTAAATTATAGTTTCTTTTATATCACGGGACGGTTGTGTTACCATCGTGTGTGCTGTTAATTGTTTCCCGCCCTCCCTCCATCCCTCCATCCCTCCCTCCAACCTCCCTCCATAACCTCCATCCCTCCCTCCACACCTCTCCCCCTCCTTCCCTCCACACACCACCCCCCTCCACACCTCCCTCCACACACTACCCCCCTCCACACCTCCCTCCACACACTACCCCCCTCCACACCTCCCTCCACACACTACCCCCCTCCACACCTCCCTCCACACACTACCCCCCTCCACACCTCCCTCCACACACTACCCCCCTCCACACCTCCCTCCACACACTACCCCCCTCCACACCTCCCTCCACACACTACCCCCCTCCACACCTCCCTAAACACACTACCCCCCTCCACACCTCCCTCCACACACTACCCCCCTCCACACCTCCCTCCACACACTACCCCCTCCACACCTCCCTCCACACACTACCCCCCTCCACACCTCCCTCCACACACTACCCCCCTCCACACGTCCCTCCACACACTACCCCCCTCCACACCTCCCTCCACACACCACCCCCTCCTCCAAATATATGCAAATGACTCCTAAAACTGCTCTGGCATTTTTAACCGACTCCGCGGCTCAAAATGATTAGCCAACATTAATTACCCAGCAGTATATTGCTTGTTCTGTGGTGTTTACCCCTTGCCTTCACTGTCATTTCTAACTCTAATATGAATGTCTTTGAAATCTGTCAACATTTGAAACACATTTGGCATAAATTAGTCCGGTTCTTATACACCACCAGCCACACTATACACCCCCCAGCCACACACACACACACACACACACACACACACACACACACACACACACACACACACACACACACACACACACACACACACACACACACACACACACACACACACAGCCACACAGCCACACAGCCACACCACACAGCCACACCACACAGCCACACCATACACACCGGGGCGTCCCCAGGTGTGCCGACACATGTGTAAGCCTCCAAGACTGCGGTAATCTACACCACGGGCCTGGCTCGTGTACCAATATATTACAACTTGTAATGATCTCGTTAAGCTCTTGAGACAGTCGCCGCGGAAACTTAGAGCTCTCATAAGCTCTACTAATTTCAACCTAAGTTTAAAGTGACTTAATTCTTCTTGGTCCAGGCTTGAGAAATATCTGGCATTATACCGTTGTCTCCATTATCCCCCATGTTATGTGGGTTAAGTTCTCAGTAAGTCTTTTGCTGGCTTTTTGATGAGCCTGGGTTGTGGCGCGACGACACGTCGCTGTGGGAGGCGACGACGCGCCGCTTTGGGCCCCGACGACACGTCGCTGTGGGAGGCGACGACGCGCCGCTTTGGGCCCCGACGACGCGCCGCTGTGGGGGGCAACAACGCGTCGCTGTGGGCCCCGACGACGCGCCGCTGTGGGGGCGACGACCACCTTCTGCTCCGTCTGACTACACTCATCTCCGGCGCCACCAAGACCCTCCATTTTCCTGTTTAGAGCCGCTGGTGGTGAGTGATAGAGGCTGGTGGTGGTGTTCCATGGGCCGTGCCGTAGCTCCCTGCCGCTTAGACAAGGCGCCCCCACCATACTGGTATCTGCGCCCCCCACCATACTGGTACTTGCTCTTTTTGGAAGTAAACACAGTCTTCTCTCTAGTTCCAGGGAGCCTGAAGTTGGCGCCTATGTTACCTCGCTACCGGTGGTTCCGTAAGCGACACAGGTGTTTGAGAATCCTTTTATGTTCACTGTTGTCTGTTGGGCGGGAACGTGCGTAAAGGGAGTGTGTGGACTCGTGTTATGGCAGCTTGAGAGTGAAATGTTTCGGCGTCCTCCATGCTAGAATCCTGGTGCAGGCTCGAGGCTCGCCCGGCTAGCACCTCCAAGCTTCTGCCCTCCAGCCTCTAACACAGACAGACATAGACACTAAAATGCAGACACAGACATTTCTATTTATCGATAGAGAGAGAGATGTCGGACCAACAGGGCTGTGGTGGGTATGTGGGCCTGCGGGCCGCTCCAAGCAACAGCCTGGTGGACCAAACTCTCACAAGTCAAGCCTGGCCTCGGCCGGGCTTGGGGAGTAGGTGGTGGTGTAATGCCTCTCTCGTCTCCTTTCTAGAGAGTACATTTTGAGAGCTCTGAGACAGCCCCAATAATTTAGACGCTTTATCGAGCCTATGCGTGCCGTATATGTTCTCTGTATTCCCTCTGCTTCAACAATCTCTCCCGCTGTGAAAGCAGAAGAGAGTACCAAATAGTACTCTAGGCGGGAAAGCTTATTGGAATAACGGGAGTATTGTGGTGGCAGCCCTGGATTGGATTAAGCGTCTCGTAATCCATCCTATCACCGTCCTGGCTCATTTGCTTTCTCAACCTTACTATCCCAACTACTTTGGTTGGACGGTAGAGCGACGGTCTCGCTTCTTGCAGGTCGGCGTTCAATCCCCGACCGACGGGGTTTGAAGCACTATTGAAGCTGGTATCTCGCTGTCATAAGACACGACAGGAAAATCCACCCACTCACACTGAGAAAGATACTATACGCGGTATGCTGTCTTGCAAGAAAGGGCTACTGACGCAGAATGAGGCAGAGTGAGAAAGTTGTGGTGTTCGCATGACAGCTGGTGTGTGGAAGAGGCTCAAGAGAGCACGTTTAAAACGACAGACAACGCGAACATGTTTAAAACAACGTCAACGCATACGTCAGGCTGCGAGCAGCCGCGTCCAACAACCTGGACCAAATGGGGCCTCGTAGCCTGGTGGATAGCGCGCAGGACTCGTAATTCTGTGGCGCGGGTTCGATTCCCGCACGAGGCAGAAACAAATGGGCAAAGTCTCTTTCACCCTGAATGCCCCTGTTACCTAGCAGTAAATAGGTACCTGGGAGTTAGTCAGCTGTCACGGGCTGCTTCCTGGGGGTGGAGGCCTGGTCGAGGACCGGGCCGCGGGGACACTAAAGCCCCGAAATCATCTCGAGATAACCTCAAGATAACCTGGTCGACCAGTCCAGCAACCAGGAGGCCTGGTCGACGACCGGGCCGCGGGGACGCCAAGCCCCGAAAACACCAAAGTAACGCCCCTCCTTCAGCGTCCACCTTACCACAGAATTTATTTTTTTTTTTTTTTTTTTTTTTTTTTTTTTTTTTTTTTTTTGCAGGTAGACTTATTACCATTGGGTGGGTGGTCTGTTCTTGGTCTTGAACATTCTTGTCGTGACAAAGAATGTTCTGAGCTAAGTTAGTGTCTGGCAAATGGTCGTATTTTGTTGAATTATTCACAGTATATCCATCAGGGTATATTTTTGATATATTATCATGCCAGTGCTCATCGCTTTTTATACAGTACTTGCTTATATGTCATCACCAGTGGGAGTATGTCAACACAGCTGTGATTTTTTTTTCTTGTAGGAGAAACATACCAAACACTCGTATGTGGAATAATACATGTGTATCATACCATACGCATATGGATTAATTAACCACATGTAAATAGTAGTTAATTTAACTTTTTCACGTGAAATGCTGTAAACTCCTGATTGGAATTATGCCGAGTAAATATTTGTTGGGTGTGATCACCTTGAGACACTCGGGTCTACTCTAAAAGAAGTGCCGGACCAACCGGGCTGTGGTGGGTATGTGGGCCTGCTGCGGGCCGCACCAAGCAACAGCCTGGTGGACCAAACTCTCACAAGCCTGGCCTCGGGCCGGGCTTGGGGAGTAGAAGAACTCCCAGAACCCCATCAACCAGGTATCAACCAGGTACTCCTCGACTCACAAATTCGGTGCTAAAATGCTACACACTCATTAATGTTGACTGTGATTTAGTGCGGCCGGTAACAGTAAGATTAATGTGTGTTTAAACCCTCACTAAACATGCTCGGCTCCTGACATTCTACATAATTACAGTGTCACGGAACTTAACACGTAGTTGTTGACTAACGTATCGTTATTTATATGCAGCTTACGTTAGTAGTAAGATGTGTGTGTTCATGTCCTGCCATATAATAGTGCGGTTTTTGACTCATTAGCAGTTACTTGTAATAATAATAATAATAATAATATTATTCAGGAAATATACACGGTGTGAGCGTTGGTGTGTGAGCGGGTTGAAGCAATATCTGAGAATCTGTTGGTTGGGATCCACCTTTGCCAGTCTGGGGCCTCATTCAGGAAGCAGTTACGCAAGCACTTGCGAACTTGTACATCTTTTCTCAATCCTTGGCGGCTTTGTTTACAATTATTAAAGAGTTAATGAGCTCCGAAGCACCAGGAGGCTGTTTATAACAATAACAACAGTTGATTGGCAAGTTTTCATGCGTGTAAACTGTTTAATAAATGTAACTAAAGCCGTCAAAGATCGAGGAAAGATGTACACGTTCGTAAGTTCTTGCGTAACTGCTTCGTGAATCTGGCCCCTAGTCTTCCCGAGGCTGGAGACAGGGGCCCAGATTCACGAAAGCACTTAGGCAAGCACTTACAAACGTGTACATCTTTCCTCAATCTTTGACGGCTTTGCCTACATTTATTAAACAGTTTACAAGCATGAAAACTTCCAATTCAACTGTTCCTACTGTTATAAACAGCCTCCTGGTGCTTCGGAGCTCATTAACTGTTTAATAATTGGAAACAAAGCCGCCAAAGATTGAGAAAAGATGTACAGGTTCGTAAGTGCTTTCGTGAATCTGGCCCAGGGTTCGTAGTGTAGTTGACTCTGGGCGGGTGGAGTCCGCAGAGTTTCTAGCGTGGAGTATTGAGGTATATATAGTAGTCGACTCTTGGTGTGGACATTGTGATGACTCTTGAGAGAAAAGACCAATACTAGGACTGAGAGTCTTGGGGTCTCGGACGTGTTCTCTTGCCTAGCATTTACCTTGTGTTGTTTCCGAGGATCAACGTCCCCGGGGCCCGGTCTCTGACCAGGCCTCTGACCAGGTTGGGGGTCTGGGCATCTAGGCTGTTAGATGGAGCTGTTGACAGCCTGGCGTGTGAATCACACACCTTCCATCGCTTGATAGATATAACTGCAGCTTTGTGAGTGAAGATCCTCTCTTGTACAGGTAAAGCTTAGTCGTGAGCGCAAGCATAAGCCTCTACATGCTCACTCGCGTCGATGTTTCGCTCAAAGTACCTTGAGGTTACCTTGAGGTGCTTCCGGGGCTTAGCGTCCCCGCGGCCCGGTCGTCGACCAGGCCGCTTAGATTCCGCACTGATCTCCCGAAACCTAACCTGATAGACGACAGGCCTGTCACATGCGGTGAGTCGTCGAAATAGACATGCTACAATAAGGCCACAAGGCTATCTGGATAAGCACCTCCAAAGGATACCTGATCAACCAGGCTGTGACTCATACGTCAGGCTGCGAGCAGCCGCGTCCAACAGCCTGGTTGATCAGTCCAGCAACCAGGAGACCTGGTCGACGACCGGGCCGCGGGGACGCTAAGCCCCGGAAGCACGTCAAGGTAACCTCAAGGTAACCTCAAGGTAAGGTAGCTTCCTGTGCGTTGTTGACATCAATTTCTTGGTTTTGTCTCGTTCATTAAGTGCATCTAAGAGTCCGGCCTCATTGGGAATCACGTTAGGACTGTATAGCAGATTCCGATATTGCCAATGGTTGCAGGTTTGCCAGAAGACTTTGGAGCAATACCAAAGGGATTTGCAATGTCTTGTGCAGCAACACAGCTGATGACCAGACCACACACTAGAAATTGAAGGGACGACGACGTTTCGGTCCGTCCTGGACCATTCTCAAGTCGATTGTAAAATTCTCAAGTCGATTTTCGGTCCAGGACGGACCGAAACGTCGTCGTCCCTTCAATTTCTAGTGTGTGGTCTGGTTAACATACTTCAGCCACGTTATTGTGACTCATCGCCTGCACACAGCTGATATGATAGAGTTGCTAGATGGACCGGAACGTCAGCACGCTTTATTTGCAGTTGTGGTGGTTGGGTGTCTTAATACAGCTGATTTAGTCGGTGATTAGCTCTGTAATGTGGCATCTGCAACTCTTTGGTTCATTCTTTCTTTGTCTTTATCTCCTCTTCCTCCTTTACTCCTTTTCCCCACTGCCTCAGCCCCTCTTACTCTACCTCCTTCTTCCTTCCTTTGTCCCCCTTCTTCCTTCCTTTGTCCCCCTTCTTCCTTTGTCCCCCTTCTTCCTCCCCTTGTCCCCCTTCTTCCTCCCTTTACCCTCCCCTTGTCCCCCTTCTTCCTCCCTTTACCCTCCCCTCTTCTCGTTATTTTCCTTTCCTACTCAAACTTCTCCCCTCGCCCCCTTCGGCCCCCTTCCCCGACGTGTCAGGGGGGCCCCCAGGTGGGTCCCTAACGCCCTCACACACCCTAATGGGAACTTAAGGATATTCACCTCAAGGTCTCAGGTAGTTTGTATATGGCTGAGTCACATTCATAGTCGTTTAATCCAGGCAACCTGTCTTAACTTTTCTTACTGAGGGCCTTCCCGCCCTGCCCCGTGTCCCTGCCCTGACGGCGGCGGCAGGTGGTGGCAGTAGAGGCAGGTGGCAGCGGCGGAGGCAGGTGGCAGCGGCGGAGGCAGGTGGCGGCAAGCCTTCATAACTCCAACCACGCCGGCATAAACTAAATTTCAAGGGAAATAAATTTAGCAGCATGTTGAGTTCGGCAAATGGGAGGTAAGGTGTTAAGAGGAGCCATAAGGCCACAGGGCCGGAGCAAGATTGTGGTCTTGTAGGGCAAGACGTGTTACCGAGGTGTGTGCAAGATTGCAGGTCTAAGAACGCCTCGTCTTGCAAGTGCGGTGATGATCAATGATGACAAGACGCGACTGAACAACCCAATGGAGGAAGAAATATATATGTTCATTACTCGGAATGTTCCGTGATATGTGGGTTGTTTGTAATGTGTGACTACATATGTGAACACGTTGAACGGGGTGAGAATAGCTCTTCCTCATCCCTCTGTGTGTATTTATACCTCAATAAACTTATTTCAATTTCAACCCGGTAGAGGAAACCAGTTGACAGAGCAGAGTTGATATTCCCCTGCGTCAAAAATGCAGTGGATTAGCCTGACTAAAAACGTCAGAGCCTATAAGCTGTACCCACCTATAACCAACCGAAGCCAATACTCATTAGTCTCTAAAAGCGTCGATATTGAGTGAGCCACACGTGACGGAGGTGAGAGAGGGAAGGTTACCTTGTGGCTACCTTGCGATGATTCAGGGCGATCAAGCAGGCTATTGGACGCGGCTGCTCACAGCCTGACGTATGACTCACAGCCTGGTTAATCAGGTATCCTTTGAAGGTGTTTATCATGTTCTCTTTTGATCACCACGAGAAGTCTTGTCACTTACGCCTCTTGTGTGTAAAGGGAGTGTGTTGAAAAGTCTCAGGCCTCTGATGTTGATAGACTTCTCTCAGCGTACCCATTGCACCTCTACTTTTCAACGGGGCTATTTTGCACTTCCTGCCATGCCTCCCCTAGTCACTTGTGGTGTTATATCCGTGTGCAGATTTGCAACCAGTCCCTCTAATCTTTGTCATGTGTTAATTATTATGTATGATCATGGCTGAAATAATATTGGTAGTCAGGTGTTCCGGGTTTTTTAAGAATTCCCACGGGAAGGTCTGGGGGATTTATGGGGTATTCATGCCCGTGTTACCTCTTGGGTGGCTTAATCTTCATCAATCAATTAATCTGTGCGTGATGGTTTGAGCACACCATCACACCATCATTCTCGGTAATCCTGATCCTCATTCTCAATCCCTGGATTTTATCTTTTACATGCAGCATGCTTTTAATGAGTTTATAGAAAATGCCTGGATCTGTTTTACATGTGTCCGCTATAACTTTCTCAAAGTTCCTTTTTTCCCATCTTCTCACTGATGTGTAATTGTTTCTTGGGTGTTTGTAAAGCTAGATTGTTTGCGGGTCAGGCCTCTTCCTATATTGAACCCATTTTCTTGTCTTTTTTCCTTTCTGGCCCTCTCACAGTTTCTGTTGAACCAATCCTGTTTTCTGATCCTTCATCTTTGTTTTGGTATGAATGATTGTGTGCCTTCATAGTATATTTTGGAAAATTTGTCATACATCTCATTTACATCAATACCTAGGAAAGTGTGTCCAATTAAACTCATTAAATAATTTTTTAAGTTCCCCATATTGTCCTCTCTTGAAATCGAGTTTATCAACTGTTTCAATGTCCAGGTTGATACCTGGTTGATGGGGTTCTGGGAGTTCTTCTAATCCCCAAGCTTACTTGGAGAGTAGAAGAAGTCAGAAGTCTCTCATCTCTCAAGTCAGATGAGAACATCTGACTTGTGAGATGTTCTCATTCTCTTGTGGATTACATTGCAAAGTATATTTAATTCCCAACAGGACATGATCACACTTTTCCCACGGGAGGAAGGTACTGGATGTCAAATATCTATATTTCTTTCCTAGTGAATATTAGATCCAGGAACATCTCCTTCGCTCATTCTTGTGGCCTGCTTGACGTGTTGATAGACGTCTCTAGAATGAGGTTTACAAATCTCCATGTCCTCCGTTCTTGCTTTGTAGGCCTCCCAGTCTATTGGTTTCAAGTTGAAGTCCCACACTACTAAGCAATCGTGATTTATCTTCATCTGCATTTACAATACCGGGATATCTCATCCCGTTCTCTCGAACGTCTCCAACGTTACTAAACTGATGTACTAAATTGCCCGGACCCGACTGAGGACCCTACGAATAGAAAACGGAACATTACATCAATTCTGCGCCCGCTATCGTATATAGCACAGCAGTTTTGGGGGCCTTGGGGGATTTGTATGTCATAATGATAGTAGTGTATATGTATATACACTACTAAATATATCTCCGGCTTTGATATTGACATCTCAAGGTTCCTTACTCTAAGGCGGATTTTTTCCTTAGAATCCTTGCTAAGATTGTGGGATGTAATATCGACATGCTTAGAACTGTGTACTCACCTAATTGTACTCACCTAATTGTGCTTGCGGGGATTGAGCTTTGGCTCTTTGGTCCCGCCTCTCAACTGTTAATCAACTGGTGTACAGATTCCTGAGCCTACTGGGCTCTATCATATCTACATTTGAAACTGTGTATGGAGTCAGTCTCCACCACATCACTTCCTAGTGCATTCCATTTATTAACTACTCTGACACTGAAAAAATTCTTTCTAACGTCTCTGTGGCTCATCTGGGTACTAAGTTTCCACCTGTGTCCCCTTGTTCGTGTCCCACCCGTGCTGAAGAGTTTGTCTTTGTCCACCCTGTCAATTCCCCTGAGAATTTTGTAGGTGTGTGTGTGTTGCTTTAGGTATGTTTGAAGAGAGAGTAAATTGGTTAAATATGATTGTCCTTTAGTGAAGTGGGATTGTAATTCCTTGTTAGTCTAGGGATTTGTTTGAACTGTTGGTATATTGGTTTACGAAGTTTCTCTGTTCATACTGTTCACTTCATGAAATGTATGAGCTAGTAGCGTTTTTAAAAAGGTTCGTCTCGAGTTGACACTGAGATGAAATTTTGATTTAAAATGTCATCCGTTTCTCGTAGCTGAAAGATCAGTGCTAGATTCACGAAGCAGTTACGCAAGCACTTACGAACCTGTACATCTTTTCTCAGTCTTTGACGGCTTTGTTTACAATTATTAAACAGGTAATGAACTCCGAAGCACCTGGAGATTGTTTATAACAATAACAATAGTTGATTGGGAAGTTTTCATGCCTGTAAACTATTTAATAAATATAATCAAAGCTCTCAAAGATTCAAGAAAGATGTATACGTTCGTAAGTGCTTGCGTAACAGCTTCGTGAATCTGGGCCCAGACTCGTGTTTTCAACAGTTCAGTCCTCTCCTTGCACAAACATGGGCTTGACGCAATTGGAAGGTCCCTTTGGGAATTTGTCTCGTTTGTCAATATCTTTATTGCTCCGAATTCTTGTTCAACATTTCGTCCAAGATTCCGTGTTTCAGACAAAATGTAACTATTGCTTTACCAAAAAATACGAAGATGCTGAAGGGATTATGGCTCATATATGATAGAAGGGAAGTACAGTTGAGAGCGGAGGCAAAATATTGAGTTTGTGACTATTGTATAAAATGTGTTCAAATGTGGCTTAAATGTGTGTATTAAGAGGCCTGAAAAGCATCTTAGGCCGTCTTCGGACCCCGGGATGTTCAGCCCCGTCTATTGTATGCATTTGTACCGTTTTTACTAGCTTTTGTTTGTAGTTAATAATAAAAGAAGTTGCTGAGATGATAGAGGACCTGCCCTTCTTGTGTATAGACCACAGCTGTTTGGAACCTTCTCCTGTTGTGTATAGACCACAGCTGTTTGGAACCTTCTCCTGTTGTGTATAGACCACAGCTGTTTGGACCCTTCTCCTGTTGTGTATAGACCACAGCTGTTTGGAACCTTCTTCTGTTGTGTATAGACCACAGCTGTTTGGAACCTTCTCCTGTTGTGTATAGACCACAGCTGTTTGGAACCTTCTCCTGTTGTGTATAGACCACAGCTGTTTGGAACCTTCTCCTGTTGTGTATAGACCACAGCTGTTTGGAACCTTCTTCTGTTGTGTATAGGCCACAGGTGTTTGGAACCTTCTCCTGTTGTGTATAGACCACAGGTGTTTCGATCCTTCTCCTGTTGTGTATAGACCACAGCTGTTTAGAACCTTCCCTTCTTGTGTATAGACCACAGCTGATTGGAACCTTCCCTTGTTGTTTATAGACTACAGCTGTTTGGATCCTTCTCCTGTTGTGTATAGACCACAGCTGTTTAGAACCTTCCCTTCTTGTGTATAGACCACAGCTGTTCGGAAGGTGAGTCTGGAGCCTTAGTTGAGTAAGTTAAGTCAGATGTTGAGAGTTTCATCTTTAGTATATTAAGAGGATAGAGTGGACGGGGAAGACAGTATATGGCACAGGCTGTTGCATCCCATTGCACACTGTAATGATCTATATTTTAAAGTTGATAGATACTTTACATTCAACCTTGAATGTCGACAGCTAGAGGAGACAGTGACTGTTGTATTCTGGGGTGTACACTTTCAACCCGTTCTCGCAAATTTAATAAGTCAATATTGACTTATTAGTTGCGTGCATAGGTGACATACTAAACATAATAGTTTCCCTTGAAAAGTTTCATAGAAAACACCGACCTTACCTAACCTACTTAGTATGTTAAAATAAGCATCTTATAGCTTCGTAATTACAATTGTTACTTAACCTATTATAGGTATAGGTTAGGTAATAATTGTAATTACGAAGCAATAAGATGCTTATCTTAACATACTAAGTAGGTTAGGTAAGGTCGGTGTTTTCTATGAAGCTTTTCAAGGGAAACTATTATGTTAAGTATGTCACCTATGCACATATTTAATAAGTCAATATTGACTTATTAAATTTGCGAGAACGGGTTGACACTTTTATATGATCATTTGACAAGAGAGAATGAATAAAGGTGTTGCAATAGACTGCTGACAGTGGAGAGTGTGGTGCTTAAGACACTTCACCCTGGAAGTACATCTTGGGGAGTACATTTTGGTTACCTTAAGATGGTTTCGGGGGCTTAGCGTCTCCGCGGCCCGGTCCTCGACCAGGCCTCCTCGTTGCTGTACTGGTCAGCCAAGTACTTGTTGGTAAGGAAATGTCGGTCAAGGAATATCAATGCTTGAAGTAATATTACTAAGAAAGTAACACATTACTAGGGTTCCGTCAGGCAGGGTTGTGTTTCCGGCTGTGTAGGGTAAGGCAAAGACTCGTGCTGACTCGTGTGTTGCTCTACTGACTAAACATGATACATAGCCTATAGGCCTAGGCAATTTTGAGTGTGAAACTAGTGCTTGTATGACAAAACCCCCATGATCGAGTCTGCAAGTTTTCAATTTTTAGAAAACGGAGGGATTGGAGAGAATTGAATGAAGACTGGAGAGATTGGATGGAGATTGGAGAGAATATAAATGAAGGGGGTACCTGGTTGATACCTGGTTGATGGGGTTCTGGGAGTTGATCTACTCCCCACTTGACTTGTGAGAGTTTGGTCCACCAGGCTGTTGCTTGGAGCGGTCCGCAGGCCCACATATACCTGGTTGATGGGGTTCTGGGAGTTCTTCTACTCCCCAAGCCCGGCTCGAGGCCAGGCTTGACTTGTGAGAGTTTGGTCCACCAGGCTGTTGCTTGGAGCGGCCCGCAGGCCCATGCTGGTACTATCCAGGAAAGGTTTGGTATTCTGGCGCTGAGTGGAGCACAGGAAATACCTCTACAGCTGCTGGCTATGAAACCTCAATTGCTGTGACTGTAGTCGTGGTAAAAGGTGCTAACAGTGAACCTGGGACCACGATGCTGCCTGAATCATAACAACCATTTGACTGTTAAAAGCCCGACGATAAACAAGTTGATATGTTACCGAAAAGTGTGCCATCTTGAGATTATCTTGAGATGATTTCGGGGCTTAGCGTCCCCGCGGCCCGGTCCTCGACCAGACCTTTTTGTTACACACCCCCAGGAAGTAGCCCGTAGCAATTGTCTTAACTCCCAGGTACCTATTTACTGCTAGATCAACAGGCGCATCAGGGTGAAATGCCCATTTGTTTCCGCCACCACCGGGGATCGAACCCGGAACCTTAGGATTAGGAATCCCGAGCGCAGTCCACTCAGCCGTCAGGTCCCTAACTGATCCTTTTTTATCTATTTTGCGATATGAGTTCTTGTCTATTAAATCCACTAAGCTTCGTCTCTGCGTCTTTAAGTATGTGTCAAAGGTAACCGCGTTTCCTGAACAATTTTCATAAATCTCCCGTTAAGTCGCTTAAGTCTGCAGGATCGTAATGGAAGAGGTCTTTCAAGTGACACTGGCTGTTAAGAAGGATAAAGCCAATGTTGGCCAGACCACACACTAGAAGGTGAAGGGACGATGACGTTTCGGTCCGTCCTGGACCATTCTCAAGTCGATTGTGAGAATGGTCCAGGACGGACCGAAACGTCGTCGTCGTCGTCCCTTCACTTTCTAGTGTGGGGTTTGGAAAATATATTTCAGCCACGTTAATGTGACTCCTCGCCTGCAGATAAAGCCAATATGAATGCTAATTTGACCTTTTACAAAATAATCTCGTTTGTAGATTCCTAAATCAATAATTGATCTAAATAAATCTAAATATTTATCTAATTATTTTATCTAAATTATTTTATCTATTATTTATTATCTTATCTATTATTTATCAATTATTTATCTAAATAAATAAATGAATCTAAATAATTTATCTTTATCTAAACAACGTGTTTAGAAAGTTCCTTCGCATGTTATTCATGGGGTAAATTTCAAACTTTCATCAATTGAGTTTGACTACCGATGGAATAGTGTAGAGTTTCCATTTCCCTGCTTGACCAACTTATTCTATTCAATATATTTCTATTTTTAATTAATTCTTACATTGTTTTTCATAGATTGCATTATGCCTTCCATGTTATGGTGATATCTATCTGGAGTAGACTGCAAGGATTTCTTCAAGAACAATGGGCAGAGTTTCTTTCACCCTATGCCCCTGTTACCTAGCAGTAAAATAGGTACCTGGGTGTTAGTCAGCTGTCACGGGCTGCTTCCTGGGGGTGGAGGCCTGGTCGAGGACCGGGCCGCGGGGACACTGAAGCCCCGAAATCATCTCAAGATAACCATTTATTACACAAGATCGGTTTAGCAGTGAAAGGCTTCTGAACATCACTTGAAAGCAAAGTGTGTCATTTCAGTTATTTTAGCTCAGACTACTGTATATAATTTCGTGAAACCCATCATATATATATTTATTATGAGAGGAAAGAGAGTTGCAGGAGAGGTAACAATTACTTATGGGCTATCAGATAATAATTGTGTACGAATAAAAGGTAGGGTGTTTTTGCTTAACACACGTTGGATCGAGAGTTCGAATCTCTCCAGGTACCCAAGTGAATGAAATGAAATTTGTGTTGGAATGTAAACATTGTCGTTTAAACCTGGATGTGTTTATTTCATATTTTGTTATTTTCATGTTTGTACAAAGAGGTACTCGCCTAATTGTGCTTGCGGGGGTTGAGCTCTGGCTCTTTGGTCCCGCCTCTCAACTGTCAGTCAACTGGTGTGCAGATTCCTGAGCCTATTGGGCTCTATCATATCTACATTTGAAACTGTGTATGGAGTCAGCCTCCACCACATGACTTCCTAGTGCATTCCATTTATTAACTACTCTGACACTGAAAAAATTCTTTCTAACGTCTCTGTGGCTCATCTGGGTACTAAGTTTCCACCTGTGTCCCCTTGTTCGTGTCCCACCCGTGCTGAAGAGTTTGTCTTTGTCCACCCTGTCAATTCCCCTGAGAATTTTGTAGGTGGTTATCATGTCTCCCCTTAGATGCACCCAGATGTACCTTTGCGTCTCATTGTGAATGTTTTGAGAATTTATTCACAGATTTTTCACCAAGTTATTTCAGGTCACCGACGCATGGGTGACAGACCATAGGTCCAACGCCGGACTTAATATATTTGTGTCACCCCTGAAAACTGTGACCTCGGAGTAACTTCAAATATCCCGTGATTCACAAGGCGATGCGGAAATTGTTCCTAAGCTTCAGAAGGTGCTTGAGTCAAACAAGCTTTGTGTAATTATTAATTACAGTATGACCAGATTTTGAAAGCTCTCTTATGTATTATATTTGCTTTTAATTTCTTTGATGAAATGTTGAAAAAAAAAATTGCCTGTCTGAGCAGAAAATTTTGCAAGCGTGTGAATTAAGTCAATATTTCCTTGTCGAGCAGTGACGCGCTCTTCATTTGCCTTATCAGTTTTGGCAGTAATTAGAGAGCAATAATTACTGAGGTCTTTTGAAGCCGGCCCCTCACCGTCACTGTGGCCACTTTGAAGCCAGGTCCTCACCGTCACTGTGGCCACTTTGAAGCCAGGTCCTCACCGTCACTGTGGCCACTTTGAAGCCAGGTCTTCACCGTCACTGTGGCCACTTTGAAGCCAGGTCCTCACCGTCACTGTGGCCACTTTGAAGCCAGGTCCTCACCGTCACTGTGGCCACTTTGAAGCCAGGTCTTCACCGTCACTGTGGCCACTTTGAAGCCAGGTCCTCACCGTCACTGTGGCCACTTTGAAGCCAGGTCCTCACCGTCACTGTGGCCACTTTGAAGCCAGGTCTATACCGTCACTGTGGCCACTTTGAAGCCGGTTTCTCACCGTCACTGTGGCCACTTTGAAGCCAAGTCTTCACCGTCACTGTGGCCACTTTGAAGCCAGGTCTTCACCCTCACTGTGGCCACTTT